>VSMD01072567.1:0-79862 GCA_008750895.1 Mirza zaza
ACGTACAAGGTGTCTTCCCACCCCACACCCCTGACATTCACAAGGTCCTCTCAGTGCAGGGAGACTAACGCCAGGCCACCCAGGCGCCACCACGCCCACCCTGCAATCCCAAGCGTCCTTCCCCTGAGCGCTGATGAAACTCAGAATCCTTCACAGCTGCCAGTGTCTAACTCGGTCCTTTCTCTCCTCCCCTGAGGACATCCCAAGGCAGGCCGTTGCTAACCCAGATGAGCTCTGAAGGACTTACAAGGTCACACTTCTTAGAGGATGCGGGATTCCTTTTCTCTGCATTTTGTTCGAGCACGTTCCTGAGAGTTTCCCAATGCCCCTTGCTCTAGAACCACGGTGCTGGAGCGCCCTTGTTGCCGTGGGTGTGGAAGGAATAGTTTAAAGGATTCGTGTTCGAGAGAAGCAAAGCAGGCGGTGTGAGGTTTTGAGAGTTGAGAAAGGAAGAAAATTCCCTTCTTTCTTTCTTAAAACGTGGACGCAGAGGCCCCACCTTCCTCCGTGAGGCAAGGACGCCCTACGCAGACTCTCTCTCCCGTGCAGCGCTGGGGTTCTCGTGTCCTGCGTCTCCTTCAAGGACATGCGTTTCCTTAGCTGAGGCTGTTTCAGAGTAATTTGCTCATAAATAATAACTCGAGAGTCCTGAAACCCGTGTCCTAATTCCATCCGATTTCCATCTCATTGTGATAAAACCGAGGCGATAATGGGCTTTGCTGCAGATACCTTCCTGGGGCAGGTTTTGGGTCCACGCGCAGCATGATCTTCCAGCCCTGGCTCGTCAGCCAAGTGACAGAGCACGCATGCAGGCGAGACCGAACAGGCTGCCTCCCCACGCCGAGGTCCCCGGGAGAGCCGCCCCGGAGCAGGCCTCCGAACCACTGTCCGCCGCCCCTGGCACTTCTGGCAAAGCCTCGCGCCTCACCGCTTCCTTGTTACACCATGGTCTCACTTCCGGTTTTCATTTCTGAGTCTTGACAGCGGGGGAGAGAGTGTAGCCCCACGCCCACTGAGAGACGCTGGGGAAACGTGGTCCCCGTGAAGCCCGTGGACAAAGAACGGCGAGCCCACCGCGTGGTCCGAGCGCTGCTGCTTCAAAAACAAGACGGGCTTCCGAAGGTGTGTTTTTCATTCACCGTGTCTCCCCGGAAACAAGACAGGGTCTTATGTTTATTTTTCCTTAAGAAGACACCCTAGGGCTTATTTTTAGGGGATGTGTTATTTTTCTTAAGTACGGTACAACAATCTACACTTATTCAAATAGAGTTAAGTCGTCTTCTTCTGGAACATCATCCTAACTCTCCAAACCCCGAATCCATCCTGAATTTCTTGCGACTCTATTTCCTTTAGAACCATTGGCCTCAATCTCTCACATCGAGCAACAGAGCTCTCACGAGGCAGATGAGAAGGGCTGCTCGTCTTCTTTCCCGCTCCGCGACGAAAATGCACGGGTTGTGCAGATGCGCTGCGTGGCCACGCCCGTCACCAGGTCTTATTTTCGGGGTAGGGCTTCTATTGCGCAAATGCTTAGAAATCCTGCTAGGGCTTATTTTCGGGGAAACGTGGCGGTATATGTGGTTGTCCACTTTTTGGAGGGTATGTCATGACTCTAAAAAGTCAATTTTAGCCATGAAATGTTCCAGGAGGGGTAAGTGCCTGGGGATCCCATTGAAACAGCGGAGAAAAGTACATTCAACTTTAAACGAGTATTGTGAGATACAATGTCGTGAAAAGTCAGCCCCAATTTCCCTTGCTAAAGTGACTGACCACCCGATCGATCACTGTCACCTGGAACCTTCTGAATCTTCTCACAAACGTGGCAGGCCTTCTGAGCACACGGCACCCCCAGGCCTGAGGCACTGCTTGCTTGTGTCTGCAGGAGGCTTCCCTAGACCCTGGGCTCCAAACCAGCCTGACTCAGCTTGTCCTTAGTCCCCGTGACCTGGCGGCAACACCTGACCCCCCCCACGACCACCCCCACCCAAGAAAGAAGTATCTGCAGGGGCAGGAAGGGCAGGGGTCTGAGTTTGGAGGCTCTGGGACGGTCTTGTGCAACTGAAGTTCTCTCTCTCCCGTCTTCCCATCCCTCTCATGCGAGCCGGGGGTCAGGGCTTGTCTGATGTCACAGCGGTCCAGGCCATTTCCCGGCCGGGCCACAGACCACACGCAGGGGCCGGGCCTCCCTCGTGCCCCCTCCACTCTGTTCTCTAGAAGCTGCCTTTGAGAGCCTGTTAAAACCCACCACGGGGAAGGTGTTGCACCTGCACTGCAAGAGGATTTATTGTTGAGCCCTAGGAGTGAGTGAGTTTCTATATATAAACTGGGAAGAGTAACGAGAATCACAAAATTATGGCAGGCGTGATTAACAGCTACAAACCAATAAAGCTGCTATAATAGCAAGTACCTGAGGAAGTGGTCACAAGAAGACACCAAGCCCCACCACCAGCTGTCATGGCTGAGGACACTCAAGCTCCTGCCAGGGGTTCCTGCCACCTCTACAAAGCAGTAGAACACTGTCACCTTAGACCAAAGCCAGAATCCTAAATTTTATAAGACTTAAAATTTTAAACAAACCTTAAGAATTTTTAAAAACATTTTAACATCTAAAATGAAATTGTGGAGATCTTGAAAATGAAAATGTTCAAATAAGGATGGTTTTATGAAACAGAATGAGTTAGAAATTGCTAGAGAAAACAAAACCTGTAGGTTAAATTCACAGCCATTTTTTATTGAGATGTGAGAGTAGACAGCCACTTGTCTTACTGAAGTTTGAGTGGAGATATATATTAAAAAGCAATTTCTACTATGCAGCGTAGATGCCAGGGGTATGTTAAGAGCCACTCTGTGGAAGTTAGGACGAGGCTGAAATACACAAGAAAAATTTCCCCTGGTTAAAATAAATACTAAATAGGACAGAAGATATTTACAATTCACGTGCCCAATTTCTGTCAGTCATGTGCTAGATATTAATTGGGCCTGACAGCTTCTATTCCATACAGAATTATAAACACAGTCAGTAATACTTTTTAATTCATGGTGAAATTAATGTTTATAATAAGGGATGGCTCTATAATAGAGAAAAATAAATACAGAAGATTACTACAGAAAGAGCAATCAGCATTAACTTGTTCCCTGCTGCCCCTGAATTTTGGCCAAAACAGCAGATTAACACGTTAACGGCCATGAGACTTGCATTTAACTCAATCTAGTTCTGTACAAAATCTTATCTATGTTCTTATTGTTACAATTGACAGTTTCACTCTAAAAACGTGGATTAAATGAATAGAAGTCAATAAATTTTGTTTTTCTGTTTGTGTTCAACCTTTAAATTACGCTCGAAGTTTTTTTTTTTTTCTAGTTTTGTAATAAAACACTGTGGAACCAAGGAAAAGTTTCTGGTTATTTTTTGTTTTTTGTGTGTGTGGCAGTCAACGTGTTAAGAAGATAGTGGGGTGGGAGAGAGTGGAGGCATCGTGGTCCGTAGGGACCCCCCCGGGTCATGCATCCCAGAAGCAGGGGTGACGGGTACACAGGGAGTCCACTAGGTCTCAGTCACCTTGCTGTCAATCACAGACAACTGTTTTAGCTGGGACTGCAAGGAGCCCTGCGGGCAGGCGGGTGCCGGTGTGGCTGAACTACTTCTGCAGACCTGGTGTGGGGGCCAACTACATGCAAACACAAGACAGTCGGTAAGCAAACCAAACTTCCCATCTCGATTCGGCAATGCTTGTTCCAATCCGTGCTCTGCGTGGAACACCTGGGCAACCTTCCTCGAGGCACTTAGTCTCTTGGGGCCTCAATCTCTTCATCTGTGAAATGGGAGCGCTGCACCTGGCCCCTCTTCCTAGTAGGAACACACTTCCGGTTGGTGCTTGGGGCAGCCCCAGCTTCTCGCCGGTGAACGGGCTGGCGCTGCCCACAGGGGTTCAGGGACCCTGGCTCCTTGCCACGGTCTTACAACGGCCTTCAGCCAAACAACCCTTTGACTTAATGTAGGTGTATCCAAATCAAAAGAGAGAAAGTTCGGATATTTTCCTTTACAAGGGGAGGATGGGGGGGGTCACTTTTTAAGTCAGCGAATAAATCTGCAGCCCGTGCGCAGGAAATGGGTGGTGACTTCAGGGTGCCGCTGGTGATTTTGTGGCTGCATTCCATGACTGAAACAAACACTGCCCCCTGGGCCGTGATGCCCACAAACCTAACGCACCCCCTAGCAGGTGGTTTCTGCTGGGCCGCTGACAACACACCCAGAGCCACCGCCAGTCCCACGGGGCTGGCCTGTGGCCTCACAAGATACAGTGACCCAGGCGGGAGCTGGGCAGAAGCCAAGACACCAGTTCTGTCCTTCACATGCAGTATCCACCGTGCACCCCGGGGCCTCACGGAACTCCTGGGGTCCCCGTCGCTGACACGTTCACAGGCCACAGGCTGAAAACTGCAGAACACACAGCCCTGCAGGCTGCTGTGAGGGCAACAGCCACTCACCCCTCACTCCCACGCCAGTCCCTCCTCCGCCCGCCTCTGCTCTCCCACAGAGTCGCCTCTGCTTCCCGGGAGGGGAATGCATAAAGCCCGAGGTGCACAAGAGAGGGGATGGCAAGGCTCGACCACCACCAGCACCTCCCCGGCAACGCTGCACGGCGTCCGTCCACGGCTCTTCAAGCCCTTGGGAGGACAATCACTGCTCCCAGCTCACGTCACCTGCTCCCCGCCTAGGCGTGGTGCCTGCCGCGCGCAGACACGTGGTCTCTGTGCCCTGCCACCCGCCTGCCGTCTCTCTTGCCGGGCACGAGGCTCTGCCGGCAGGCACATCCCGGTGTAGGCCTCGCCCCCCGCAAAACACTACGCCCCGGCAAAGCCGTCTGTTCGTGGAAGAAGTCCCACGAAAGACTCAGCATAACATATTGAGCCCAAAACCTGGAGTACAGGCCATGTGCAAAACCTGAGCCCATGTCTGCACAACAAGTAATCAATCGATTAGTGTGTAAACGACCACGAGGACGCTGGAAGAACACGAGACTGACCTCACCACAGCGGCTAGCTCTGAGCAGTAGGATGCTGGGGGGGGGGGGGTGTTCTTTCTCTCTTTTATCAATTTCCGTCCCGTTTTAAGTCTGTACGATGAGCATCTACTATTTTTAGAAGAAGAAAAGGCAATAAAGGTACTTTCATGGACAAAAGTAGTTCCTTTTTATGCCTCTAAGAACTGGAACGGTGTGAGATGACTCACGCACCTGGTGACTGGCTGCAGAGGCCGGGTTGGACATTAAAAACGCTGAAAAGCATAATCAAGGAGGAAACACAAGGAAAATGTTCCCATCATTTTCCTACTTCTCTTTCCACACATCACGCATGTCGAAGAGTCTTACCTGGTTTTGAAATTACAGGGTCTATTTAACAGTAAAATACGTGTTATATACATGCGTACATGAATATACATGCTTTTTTAATACAAGCATATTCCCCACCTATGGGGGGAGGGCAGCATCTCCCACCTCCCACGAGGCCTCCTTGTCACCACCACTCATGCCAAACCAGTGGTTTGTTCTCCGCATCTGAGATGAGTTTGCTTTCTAATCACACACAAGTCCTCAGGAGGGGAGGACAACCCCCAACCCCCGTCTTTACAAAGTGAGGCGCACGGGGACATCAGGACAGGCTCTCCGAGGTCCCGAGGAGATGCCTGAGACAGATAAAGAGGAACAAATGTCCCTGAGAAGGAAGAAGTTAGCAAATTCCCAGTGTCCTTATTCCTTATTCTTTACATCACCAAACTTAAAGACAAAAGGACCGTTAACCATCACATGAGGCCTCCAAAATCGAGACGGTGATTTCTGTTACTTTTTATAAAATGTGCGCTATGCGCTTTGCAAAATTAGCCGCTGAAACTGCCACGTTTTTCAAAGGGAAACACCATTAACTACAGAGTCCCAGGGACCAACGCGTACGGCAGAGGAATCAAGTTTATTTCTGGCAGAAACATGATTCTGTGTGTGAATAAAAGCTAATTAAAATCCATTCTAAGTTTAACTCTTTAATTTCTACATCCTTCTACTGGAATGGCAAGTACCACTGCTCCTAATGCTCTTTTAGTGACAGCTGTCAACAACACCTTCCTAGGCCTTGGTGGGCCCGGCTTGAAGCCCTCGGCCTGGCTGCAGGCAGTGTTGGTGACTGGCCTCTCTAAGCAGAGTCCCTCCCAGTGACTGCCCGGGCTGAGGAGAGGTGCAGCCCAAGGACAAGAGCCCTGGAGGGGAGACCACTTCCAGCGGACAACAGGCATAGAGTCCCACCCCTTCCCCCCTTGCTTAACTGGGGACAGCTCTGAGAGGTAACCCCGCTCCTGAGTCCCTGCCACCACCTCAGGGTCCCTGCACCCTCTGTGGAGAATGCACTGCAGCCAGAACCACCGTCCTCCCAGCCCTGTGTCAGGAAACGTGCTACGTGCACCCTCCTGTGGGGCCCACAACGCTGTCCTTCTAGAGCTTGCCTCCTGAGGAGCTGACCTCCAGCACGACCTTCCCCAAAAGTAACTGCCGCGAAGCATTTGCAGAGCACCCTCCTCCCCGCCCACCACCACCAGGAAGTCTCCCGGGACAGGCAGCCTAAGCAGCGCAAACTGGAGAGCATCTGAATCCCACAGTCCACAGACTACCGGGTCTCAGCCACCGGCCCGCAGGCAACAGCATCTGCCATTCGCCGCACCTGCCAACCCCACCGATGCACCCGCCCACGGCGGCAGGCAGCGTTCGCGCATTCACGCAGCGCCTCTCCGGAGCCGGGCGCCGTGCCACACACGAGCGAGAGATCCGTGACCTGCACGGCCTGCCCCCCCACCTTGCAGAGCGCCAGGCCGGAGCGCACGGCCAGCAAGCCCACGGCGGGACCTGTGACTGCAGACTGGGGCGAATGCCATGCGGAAACACGGGGCGATGGCACTAAAGGATGACTGGGCGAGGTGGCCGGGGGGGTCATGTGTTAGGGGCTTCTCCGAGGCACTGCCCTTTAAAAGCGGAGACCTGGGAGGGGAGGGCCAGCACTGAGGCAGAAAGGACAGCCGGCCGAGGCTGAGGGGGCAACTGAGGAGGGCAGGAGAGGGCGTAGGAAGAGAGTGGTTTGACGCCGGGGTACAGAGCTTGGGCTTTACTAGAATGACAGCGAAGTCACCTGGTGGCTTTCAAGGGTTGGAGAGAGGCGACACGAGTCACACTTGCTGGCTGGTGTGGGAGGCCCTCCTGCTGAGCGAGAGAAGATGCAAGGTGGACCCGGTGGGGAAGCAGCTGACCTGAGGGAGAGGCACTCGGCGGCCAGGTGCCCGCTGGCACCACGTTCTGCTATGGGGACAAGGCCAGAGGAGCAAGGACGGGGCAGCAGGGGCAACTACGTGGGGTGTCTACACCTACAGGAGATGACCGCTGGGCACACGGGGGCATCTGCCAGGGATGCCCCCCTTGGTTTTGGCTGTGGACACATAAAACATACACAAGAGCTTCTTAGATGGATATTCAAAATCAAACTCAATATGCACACCTGGGGTCTAGATTTATTTGGTTTATTTGATTTACATCCTCTGGAGAAGGCAAATAATAACTTGTTTGACCTTACTTTACCATTAACTAACTTGATAACTAGCAACCGGATAACAAGTTGCCCTGACGCTCATCTCTGGGAAGTTGTCACTATATACTGCACGTGTGTCCCTACCAGTTGAATTGTGCGTCCCCACCTTGCCCCGAGGTGCCCTCTCCCAGATGTCACCAGCCGTCCTCCCCAAGCCTATCCCTAAGCCAGGGCTTCATCCCAGTGGATGAATGGGGGTCAGGGCAGGGGTGGAGGGTCGACAAGACAGAGCCCCCATCCGGGACACAGAAGGAAGGGAAGGGGACCCGCAGCTCTGTCCCCTTGGAGCTCTTGCAATGAGTGAGCCCAGAGCAACAGGTAACTGGTACCGAGGCCTCCCTGGGGGGCCCTTGTCCAGCCCCTGTCGACATGTGACCTTGCTGCAGTCACATTCACAGATGACCATGGTCACGTGGTCATCTTATAACAGTGTTGCCGTGAGGAAGGGGAGGGAACTGGAGCCAGTCTCGGAATCCTTGGTGTCCCGATTGAATGCTGGCACATCTCAAATGATTACCTTTAAAGTGGGGTCTTTAGCACATTTTTAAGATGTGTTAAATTTACTTCTTACTGCAACGGAAAGGTGTGACAATCCCTACCCCTAAGAGACAGCACTGGCAACAACAGGCCTTTAAACAGGCGTCCCCCTCCCCACCCAATGGACAGTAGTGCACGACAGCCCTGCGGCTGGGCACAGCGTCTGACTGGGTGCCAGCAGGGAGGAAGGCACCCAGCACCCCATATCCCAGAGCTGGGGTCTCTCAGAAGGGGTCGGAGGCCACAGAATCAGCTCCTCACTGGGCCCCGCCCCTGCCCGGGAAACAGAATCCGGTGGGGGTAGAATCTTCTCGTCCACAGCCACCTCCCAGAGCTCCTGGTGCTAATCTGAGTGTTCCTAGAACCCCAAACTCGCAGCCTAATTGGAGAAAACCCGGTGGTGAGCAACTTCCAAGAAGGCTCCTGGCACATCCAAAATAGCAGGCACGGATCTGTGCCAAACCCTCAGCCCAGACCCAGAGTCTTTATATGGCTGGATTTAGAATTCTGAAAATAAAAAAACCATTGATTTCGACTTCTCAAAACCAACACTACGGACCAGACTGGAGGAAAAAATAAATCTCGAGGAAACACAATGACTTTACCCAAAGATACTGAAGAAACAAGAGAGAGAGCCGAGATCAACGCCCCCGCCCCCAACAGACGTGACTCCACCACTAGCCCGGAAGGCTGCACCTCTCCCAGGAGAGCTCCGCCAGGGACGGTAACTGCCCCGGGGCACCCGGCCACCAGTGACAAACGTCTGCTGAGATCCCCGGATTTTAACAGCTGTCCTGCGTCGGAATCTGCACCCCACCTGTGAGCTGAGGTGTCCGAGTTGGTCAGCCTCCTCACCAGGAAGCTGGCATCACACCACGCCGTTCTTCTTGGTCATCACTTTTATTTTAAACTAGAAGCCATATCTGAATGTTTCAAATGCACAACACCCAGTGCTCCAGTATGGGCTCTGCCTCTGGAACAAAATTTACCCTGAAGAGCCAGACCTGGGGTGAGGGTGCCTGGGACGGGTCCCCTCCTGTCCCTGCCTGCGGCCGGCCACCCCAGGCCCACCCCCACACCCCCAGGCAGCTCTCCTACAGCGGCAGGTGGGGAGGGTCAGAGTGACTCAACCTTCCGGGCCGCTGGTTAGAAATATGAACCGAGCCCTGTGCGTGGTAGAAGCGAGGGACAGAGGGGACCTCCAGCCCCTCAGTGCCTGGGAAGAGTCACCATCAGCACTGCGTGAAAACCCTCGAGGAGCGAGACCCTGGCTCGGGGTTCCCCGTCACTCCTGCGTTTACTGTAATACCGTTTTCATCAAATACATGCAACAGTGAGAAATCTACCGTCAGAGAGAAATTCCTCCATGCAAAATAAAGGAGAAGCATTGTTTAAAAAGCAGTGACTGCCACGAAGTTCCCAAAGTGAGTACTCAACACAGCACGGGAACTTTCCGGAAGGGGGTGCAAGACTGTAGCCCACTCGCAGTCCAGCTGCTCTCTTGGGACTGGCCTCAGCCCTGTCTCGGGCACAGGTGCACGCAGTTCTGCAAAGCGGGGATCTCGCCTGAGTGGAAATGCCGCAGGGGCACAGTTAGAGACGGCCCTACCCTGGGGTGGCCGCCAGTGTGAGTCCCTCGGAAACTGAGTCGGAAATGACAACGGAAGGGGGATGGGGGAAGGGAGTAGAGAAACGGACTTAAGACCTTCAGAACCCAGCCACGACAGGACAGCGCCCCCCACGCCCAAACCCGTCGAGCTCTGCGGCTGTACGGAAACATCATCTGTCCACTAATTTCTGCTCATTAATGAAGGTGCCGGCCATCGTGTCGGAGACTCCAAGGGACCGTGCAGGGTGGAGAGCCCCAGCCGGGCCGGCGATGAGCCCTGCAGTGGCGTGTGGACATGGCACCTCACTCTTCCATCCCTCCTGCTCCATCCCGAGCACCCAGGACCGTCTGGGGCCGGGGAGGGAAGTGGAGTGCCCCAGGCAGGGCGGGAGCCCTGGAGCTCCTGACTGACGGGTGGCCGGGAGCTCACTCCTTACTCTCTCTGTACACACGTGTCCCTGTACTTGGGTCTCTACGCCTGACCACTCCGTCCCGCTGATCTGTGGGACAATAACCCCACACACAGGGCTGCTGGAACCAACACTGGAACCAACACACCAATGTGTGCTGAGTGTTTCCAAGGGTGCCCGGGCCAGGAAGCGTCACACAGGTGTGGCGGCTGCATTACTGTGGTGCCACGACAAGCCGGTCTACACACTGCCACCGGAGGCTCCACTCCTCAACGGCACCATGGTGACAAAGGGGCAGGACAAGGCACCCAGGCCTGGCCCTGCCACTCCCCCACTTTGCTCCCCCGAGCTGTCACCAGAGCTCTCCAGCGCCCAGTTCCTCCAACGCACAAAGAAACAAGCAATGATTTCTGCCTCAGGGTGACCCCCCGTCTAGCTGTGTAACAGGGGTGCAGGCGTTCATGACAAGAATCTCCACGAGAGGGAAAAAGGCCAGTTCCCCCGTCCCTCCCCACCTGCAACCAGGCACACTGGCACAGCAGATTTCTGGCAGGGCTTGGCGCTGGCGTGACGGGGTCTGGTCTTTCCTGAAAGCGGCTGCATGTGCAGGACACTCGAGGGACCCAGGCACAGGGGGAAAGCGCTGGCAGTGCGTTTGAGGTGGAGGGGCTGGAAATGTGAGCCGTGGGGACCCTGGTGACCCCCTAGAGAGGATGCAGGGGCGAGGCCGGGATGGGAACAGTGGGAGGAGCAGAATCCTCCCTGCGCACGGGCTCCAGTGACACTCAGCACCCCAAATGTCAAGAAGCAAAACGAGGAGCTGGACGCCCACGACACTGGCCCCTCCGCCCATCCACAGGCCAGGAGGTAAACACAAGGGTCAGGCCTGGCCGCCCAAGAGCAGGACAGAGGCTGAGAGGAGAAGTCCAGGAAGCAACCTTCTCCCAGAACGCCGGGTTCCCCAGGAAGCGTGTGCTTTCCCTGCAGAAGAGATGCTGAATGACCCGCGTCACCTGCCTGTCCTCACGCGTGCCAACACCCCAGAGCCATCTCTGGACACGTCCTGTGAATGAAGAGAGATCTGACCTGGAGAAGGGAGCATTCCCATCTGATGAAACAGATAAAACGAAAAGCTGGCAGGTCACATAAACAACCTTCGTCTCAAACGCTGGACATCATGGGGAAAAAAAGACACCGAATATAACACATTTTTACCCCCATGTTTTGTCACATTAAACAGATACATGTCCAATAAATCTACCTGGAAGCTCAACCTAAAACGGATCCTAAACTGATATCTAAGATGAATGAATGTCACAATTTACTTGGCATTAATGTACACCAATCAGACCGTCACCCCCAAAGGTACGCCAACTACAAATAAAGTCCCAAAGTTCTGCATGGGGATGAAATGCCCAGGTACGAAAAGGTATTGGTTGACACTTACCACCTTGGAACATTCAAACTGACATCATTACACCTGACGGAACCCAAGGACTTAACCTCCTTCCAAGGGATCAATATCCATCTTAGACTTTAAAGGATAAAGGGAAACGCCACAAGTATCTCCTGCAGTGTGGAAAATCAACTGCCTTGAGGATGCCCATCTCTCTGATAGCACACGCCCAGATTCTTCTGCCGAGAAAACGTTCACTTTTAGAGCTACAGTGCATCCCTCCATCGAACACATGAGGAAACCGAGGCCAAGAGAGGGTGTCACCGGCCCTGGCCAACCTGGTCCTCAACCTGCATGTCAAATGAGCAATCTCACACGTGATAAAGTCCGCCAGTTTCACTGGGATTGCATGAGGACTGAGCAGAAGGAAAAAACGGGAAGATGCTTACTCAAAATGCCTTCCTCTACATCAGCATTTGGACGTCGAATCTGAATACGTCAGCGGCTGTGTCCAAGCATGAGCACCTGGGTCTAGCTACAAGTGTAGTGATTTTGATCCCCACAATACAATACAGGTGGCATTAGAATCTTTATTCTTGGAAGTAAAGATTTCCCAACACAGAACGTATGGCTTCCCAAACCATGGACAAAGACAAACTCCTGAACAAATTCTGTTACTAAGTCACACCCACCACCATGGCAGCAGGTGGCACTGTCATGGCCCGTCTGACCTTCTGTGCACCTTGGACATCCCCTCCCCCTCCCACCTGGGTGGGACCCAGCACAGCAGAGGCTCAGTCTATGTCAGCTACAAGCGGGGGCCCCTGCTTTACCAGATTATTAATACATCTTTAAACGTTCTAAAGAGAGATCTGGGGGTAAATATTTTCATTCTGAATTTTACAATGAAAAAGATCAAATGGCGCTAACAATATGGCAACAACTGGTCATTTTTTTCAGAATGAAAACATAACGCCCACAGGCCTTCAGCTGTCCAGACACAAGTACCCTGCTTAAGTGGGGTGCAGCCAGGGTCCTGGGGTCCTCGTATCACCCTGTCCCTGGCCAGGGTGCAGGGAGCATGATGAAACAGGGGCCTCTAAAAACCAGAAGGAAAACAGGAAAGGACTCTCCAGGTAATGAGGAGCACATACGCTTTTGGGCATCTGGGGGTGGGCAGACAGGCACATGAGCCCATTAACTGGGCTCAGCATGACCCAGAGAGAAGGGACCCCCACTGAGACCCTGAACAAGGCAAGCGCTGCTGGGAACCTGCCGAACGAACGAACTTACAGATGCAGGAACCAACGTCCCAAGGCAAGACAGGCAATGGCCAAACCTGGCCAGGAGAGGGATTTCTGGGTTCCTCATAGGAACTCTCTGTCCTTAACAGGGCAACAAATGAAAGGCCTTCTCCCAGCGGTGAGTCCCCCGCAACAGGCAGGGGATCCTCTCAGCACCACGATTCTACAACCGGCCTACTCAGAGCCTGCACGGCCCAGGCACTCACACGCCCTGGGGCCTCTGAAGGTTCTGCCCAGCCATGCCTGGGCCACATGACGGTCACAAGTGACATGCACACCAGCCGTCCCAGACCAGAATGGCCCTGACTGTCTAATGACTTATTTAAACACCACGGCATGATTCAAAATAACACCCCACCCACGGCCGGCAGCCCCAGGTAGTGCCTACAGACTATGCTGTTGGATGGTCACATCCCTCATCTCTTACAGGGCATCTGACACTGAGAAGTGACACTGACGGTCTCATTGATACCCAAAGCAGAAATGCATAGCAATCGATGGCCTCTTTCATAGAAAAAAGAGGCTGTGCTTTCGTTTCTCTGCGAGAGCTCCCCATCTATACTTCGGAAAGAGAGAAAAACGTGTGCACCAACTCAGGCTCTGAGAAATCTCTGGGACTCACTCATTTTTAAGATGCTGCTCTGAATCTGACAAATAAAAACAATGGAAGCTGCTGCAAAACTTAGGGTCCCCCCTCCCCGTGACATAAGCAGCCGCCAAATCCTCAAAAGGGAGCCTCGGAGAACCCAGCGCTCCCCGTAATTACATTTAAGACTACGTGAAGGAGATTCCTGGACAGTGGCTATTTTTACCCAACTGAGAGCAAATCGTAGGCCCTCTTCTTCATCAGGCCCAGGTAGGGGTGGCGTCACGGGGGCCGTAAAGAAAGCAGGTAGCCGCTAAACCTCAGCGCACAGCACCTTCCATTCAGAGCTTCCTCGCCTGGTGTGCTATTCGTGAATTTTAAGACTTTAAATTTAGCAAATTTAAATATTAATGATACTAAACTTATTTTATAATCTATAAATCTTATATATTTGTGTAATTTATAGATGCCAAATACAAATTAAATTTTAATATATTGAATTTTTAAATATATATATCTTTCTTTGGGGAGAGAGGCAAGTACATTTCCAAAAACATAAAAGTAATTAATGGAATCCAAAATAGTTAACTTCTCTCCAAGGGATCATTATTTTTCCTCATTCCACCTGAAAGGGAAGAAGTTATTTTTCATTTTCCAGGAGAGGAGGACTTCCCATACACGTAGAACCTAGCTTTCCAAGACAGCTGGAGCAGCAGCACTTCCTTCCAGAACATTTCCTGCTGTTAGAGGGGGTGAGGAGTCCACCAGAAGGAGGAATGTAAAACCGCACAGCAGGCAATGTGTACAGAACATTCCTTTGTGCCCCGTGCTGGCGTGAGCCACATGTGCACACACGCACACTCCAGCACACACACCTGCATATCACAGCCAGGGCTAAGTGCTATAACTAATCCCCGTTTTTTCAGATGAGGAAACTGAGGCACAGAGGTTAAACAACTTGCTCAAGGTCACATACCTAGAAAACGGCAAAACCAGGATCCTGGCTCCAGATGCCTCATTTTTAGCCCACAAGCTACATGGGTTTTTCAGAGTGAAAATGAATTATGAATCCCTTGAACGGAGGAGTTCACAGTGTATTTTGGGCTATTTCTACATTAAAACCAATACAACCCAGCAATGCAGCGTCAGTGTAAAACATGCAAACTAAATGAGTCCCTCCCTAGGACAGGACTTACCGTGCACATGTGTGGGGGGAAACAGTAAACTCCACCGTGACCGTAACTCCGGACCTGGTCATCTAGTAACCAGCTAGGCTCCAAAGTCAGAGAGCACGTAGGAGTCACGAGGGCAGCCGGCGGTGAGCACCGGCTGAGCTGACAGCAGCCGTGTTCCCCTGTCTGCGTGCCTGGCTGTCTCGGGGGAGGCAGACAGACAAGGCAGTGAACTAGTGTGGAGTGCAGACGAGCTCAGGACCAAAGCATTAGGTCGAAACGTCTCTCTTCTGCCCCGGCACGCGCTTTCCACCGAGGCGGCCTGTGAAAGCGCAAGGTAAGTGGGGAAGGGGCTAACACGCGCAGAGGCCGGCCAACTGCCCAGCTGGAAGGAGGGAGGGAAAACACGGCTGCCTGCGCGTGAACGGCAGCCGTGGGGACGGCTCACCCTGTCTGGGCTCACAGTCCCGCTCTCGGCCCAGGGCATGGTCGGGGAGCTTGTGACCCTGAGCCGAGCCTCTGGGAGCCACAGCCACTCTTCCCAGCAAGCCAGGCACTTTTCCCCGTGAGGCCTGAAAATGAGGGTTTGCGTAAGGACAACATCCCCAACAGGCTGAAGCTGGGGCAGTGGGGGACACCTGCCACGCATGGGGACGCTGCTTACAGGTTACAGCCAGCTGCATGCACTGATCTAGGCACGCTGCACACGTCAGTACCGGGCAAAGTGTACATGACTTGTCCCTCCAAAGACAAGGAGCCAGGAGAAGCCAGCCTCAGTGCCTTAGTATATGGCTTCAAGAGGCTGCCTGGGTCCCCTTTTCATTGGCCCACAGAGAGCCACGGAAAAGAGGTAGGAAGATCACTTATCAAATTACACAAGACTGGTCCAAACAGACCCAAGGGCACTTCCCAAGTTGCAGCTTCCAGGAGGGGATGCGGGGACCCCACCCCTCTGGACACCAGCATTCGTACTCAGACCCCAGCCCCACCCCACTCCCATAGAGCTCAGGCCCAACACTTCTCCTTGCAGCCAGACCAAATCCCAAATCCCGCCCAAAGATGCTCGATTCTTAGTATTTGAGCTCCTTTCCAATGACAACGCAGATCTCATCAATCTTCTGTGAATACATTTAATCGTCACTCTTCAGTCTGAGGCTGGGGCCCCACAGGGAAGCCCAGTCATGGGGCCAGCTCCCTGGGCTCTGACCTCTCACATGTAAATCTCGAGTCCCCCCCACTCGGGTTACTGGATGGTGTGACAACAAACAGGTATTTATAACATCATCCTCAATGGTGCTTTCATCCACCACAGTACTTCACATACAAACAACGGACGTCCCATTTCAGCCTCCGCAAAACACAGATCCAAATAACACCACTTGCATCACCATATTAGAAAACCTAAATATCTGAAAATGTGGAATTCACCAAATGATCTTCATTACACTTCACTGAACAAACTTGATAAATACATCGTATCGGTGACAGTTTATTACTCTGAATACTGCAAGTCACTCCCAGCAAGGAGCATCAATCACTGCTCACTAAAATCTGAAGCACACTGATTACTGTGCTTTTCAGGCAGGGAGCTCTCTGGCTGCCGTCCTTCCGGGAAGAAAGCACAGCGGGATTAGGAAAGGTAACGTCAGGACGCGGCGCTCAGACGAGCTTTCTGAAATGCACGCATATTGGGCTTTGCCCAGGAATGAGACGGACCCATATGCTACAAGGTAACAGCCGCTCCTCCAGTTACATGAACAAAGGGGCCTGAGCCAAAAGGGGAAAAGATGACTCTATTCTCCCCTTTTTATAGTTCTAAGGTAAAAATGGTTAACAATTTTAAAAGAAGTAGTTCAACCAAAGGTGATGAGAAAATACAGGTTAAAGTAGTGAAAACAAAATACAAGGTTAACTTATACTTGTAGCTTCAGGATGTAAGATAGCCACCTGGGCAAATGTATACCTCGCAGTAATTACAGAAACAAGCACAGCCACAGATTAGATGTTTCTGGCTTTAGGTCTCTTACAAAACATATTATAGGTAAATAAAGTAAAGCAAAGACACGACAGTTTAGAATTTGGTTTTGCATCCTTCCTGCACCTTCTGGAGAATCCGCCCAGGTGCACAGTGAAACGCCTACTTAAACGCATGAGGTAGACAGGGCTTGGGGAGGCGAAATGACTTGTCAGGGTCGCCTTGCTAAGCCTACGTGCTGCAGCCAAGACTAAACCCACGCCACCGAATCAAGATGCTCCACTTCTCCGCGTGGCAAGTTAAAAGCGTTCCCACAATAAACAGAAGAACATTCTTTCCTGCCCCCATCACTGTCTTCCTTTCACGCTTGAAATCAGTTTTTGAGTCAAAGCACTACCAGAAAGCATCCAACAAAAGGCTGTGAGAAAATCAGATTAAGGTCATGCTGGGCCATCACCCTCCACCTGGAAGCCCGAAGAACAAATGGCATCAGTGCTGGGAGGGGCTTCATGTCCACACCGGAGCCCAGGACACACCACCCGGGGGCCAGCTGTTGACAGTGGGAGAGGAGGCACAGATTAACTGCACCAGCACCTCCGGCTGGCAGCAGAACCCTAAGTCCCACATTTGCCAGCAGAATACAACCACATCCAAAAGTGGGGCTGGGAGGGAAGCCTGAGGACAGTCCAAAGAAATTCTAGACAAACGTATCTTAACCTTGAAGTCCAGGAGAAAGCAACTCCCTGAGAGAAGAGTAGGCACAAACATTTTCAAAATCCTTGATCTGGAAAGGACTCTAGACCTTGAAAACTGAGCTAGGATTTGAAGACCATGAAATTTCCCCCAGACAACCACCACCATGCCCCTCCCAACACCCCCTGACTCATATGTGCCCGGAAGCCCCCAGCACTCAGAAACTCTCCACCCAAGATGCCAGCCTATTCCAAAGTGGTGGCTTTGCTTCTTAGAAAGGACTTCCTAGTTTTGAGTCAAAATCCCTTTCCCTTTAAGTTTCATTAGTCAGCACTAACTACTGCGTCCCCTTTGCACCTGCTTCTCAGATGCAGGGAGGGAAGTCCCTCGAGTTCCCAGTGTTCTCTTCCAAATCAAAAATCCCTGTGTCTTCTATGAACTTGGCTTCCAGAGTCTGCTGTGAACCAGATCAGGGAAGCAGAATAGGTACCTACTCATAAACCCAAAAGAGAGCAGACCCTCAGAGAGTTGGGATTCTAGTCTGGAAACTGAAATAACCAGAATCCATGAAACATCCAGGTGTCCCGGAGCTACTGATGAGCTGTGCGGCACCGGAGGAGAGAGAACCGGCGTGGCACAAGCCAGTAGCAGCACCACAAGCCACTGTGCCCTTTGCTAAAGAAAGCAGGACTTGAGTGGCGGGAAAGCAAGCGACACACATGCATCCTTAAGATGAAAATCATGTTTTCTGTATTTCACAGAACTGGTTTTGCTTTTTGAGCTAATAGGGGCACAAAGGCAAAAACTGGATAAATATCCTTCCCTCGTCGCCACCAACAGAAGAAGTGGCATCAGAGTAGTTCTCATCTTGTGCAAGAAAGAGAGGGCAGGGGCTGCACCAGAGAGGCTGGTGGCATTGTCTACAGAGTCAGCTCTCAAGTGTCTGACAGTCAGAAGACCCGCTCAGAGAAGCCCTTGCAACGACAGGCACACAGAGCAAGAGGGAACACAAGATTCCCTTTGACAACCGTCTCAAACAAATGAACATCCACTCAAACGAATTTGTATTCTGCTGGTCCCCAAGGGCAGTCCACTGAACAAAGACCAAAACAACTGGCACGTTACGTCATGTAAAATCTTCGACCTAAGGATCACGCCAGGAATGGATTCAGTCCTTCTTAGCCATTCCCAGCAAAGGACAGTATAGGAAGCAACCATCGTTTTCCCTTTCACTCCCGCATGTCAAAATGCACATGGTAAAAATATCTTCATTTGTTAGATAAGGAGAAGCCAAAATGATCCCTCTGCAAGGCTCTCACTGGTACGCCCTGTTACCGAGTGAGTGAGCAGACTATTCCCGTCCCCTGAGCCAGGGAAGCTTACTCTTTGGTAAGCTGTGTCTTCAGATCTGTTAGTGAGGTGACAATTGAAAATCAAGTGGGAAAATGACAATCATAAGAGATCATAAGAAAATAAAGAGCCAAGACCCTCTCTGAATTAAAATTAGCCCAATGAACATGTGTGTACTAACGTTTTTTAAATGACAGGAGCATCTACATTAATGCCTTCAGTTAACAGGAGAAAAGAGAACAGAGATAAATACATGTATCAACTTAAATCTATAAAAAGAAACAGAACTCTAAAAAAACAAGTCACCTACAAAAACAAGTAAAAATCAACACCACAGTGCATTCTAATTTGGACTGAATGAAAACCTAAGCCAAAACGATCGTGGGCAGATGGCACTTCTTTCAAAATAATGAAAAGACAATAATCTCTCCTCTTTTTGCTAATCTGTTGGCCTTAATACCAATTCTGCTCTTAATCACCGGGACATATCGCCACAGCTGAACGTACTTTATCTCCATCATCGGACTACCCTTAATAAATAAAACCTTTTCTTTCATTATTTTACTCATCGTGACATCATTTTAAATTAACGTAACTGCTTCAAATCATTACAAACAAAAATTTACACTAGCCTAAAGGAGAATTCATATTAAAAACGAAAGCCTTATGTTAAAAATATATTTTTTCTCAGGGGGGAAAAAAAAGCTCATTGTGGAAATAGTAACATCCTGTTTTATGCTTAGTGTTGGCCTTAGTCACACAGATCTAGGGAACAGAAATGAGTTCTTAGCAGCTAACTACAGAAATCCCAACTAACTTGCTGGGGGAGAGTCTTCTCTACCTGGTAAACTCCTACTGAGCCTGCAAGATCCAGCTCATTTACCCCGCTGTGAGGCCTTCCTTAATTATTTCCCATTAACTCAAGGAAATTTGCTCCATCTTCTGTGTCACCCTAGTTTTTTTCACTAATTCTGTCCATAAAAATTTACAAAGAGTCCAGTGCCAAACACAGTGCCCTTAACCCTTTGCACTCGGATGTCGAGTGTGGATAATGTCGACTGGATAATGAGAAAAAAGCAAGCGAGTGCAAAGGGTTAACTCTGCAGTACACAGAGGAATAATACATGCTTCATGCCCAGGAAGGACTGTTAGAACTGGCAAACAGAGGAGGAGGCTGTTATTACACACAGGGATTAGTGCTCTAATGGAGATGCACTGTGCAGGGAACTACAGTCATATCTTCCCCCAGTACCCCGTGAGGCTGTGAGTCACTGGAACTTCTCCATCTCCCCCTAGCAGCTATTGACCTCTGAAGACAAGAACTGTGCTTTAGTTAGCTCTAGTTCCCTGCTGCCTAGTAAATGCAGAACACACCAGAGAAACTCCATAAATGTTTGTTAATGCCTTAGGAAAACCAGTAAGATGACTTAAAAAAAAAAAATACTACCAGGGCTTTGGGCCTTCCACTTCCAAACAAAAGGCATTTGCTAATTATACAAGCAAACTATTTGCTGCAATGTGCCTGTTAAAACTAGAGGACCGCTGGTGGCAGATGGACTTCTGAATACAGGCTATTCCAGCCCCCGCTCATCATGAAGAAAGATTAGATAATGGGTGACCTGTGCTGAAACCTGGGCTCCAAACCGAGGAAATAAACACAGCAAGACAGAGCTGAGTCCCCAGTGGTTGTCTAAAAGGTTCCCTGGCTGACTTTCAGGGCAGATCTTTCTTGTACCCCAATGCAACTGCTCTATCTCCAGGAGAGCCATTTAAGCCCACAAAAACAATGGTGACTTTCCTAAATTGCTATCTGGAGTTGCTCATATAAAAACAAGCGAACTCTGTCTAGATTTTTTTTTTTTTTTTTTTTTGAGACAGGGTCTTGCTCTGTAGCCCAGGCTAGACTGCAATGGTGCCATCATAGCTCACAGCAGCCTCAAACTCCTGGGCTCAAGTGATCCTTCTGCTGCAGCCTCCTGAGTAGCTGGGACTACAGGTGCAGACCACCACACCTGGTTACGTTTATTTTATTTTTTGCAGAGACTGGGCCTCTCTATTGTCCAGGCTGGTCTCCAACTCCTGGGCTTAAGTGATCCTCCCACCTGGGCCTCCCAAAGGGCTAGTATTGCAGGCGTGAGCCACCACTCCTGCAGGATTTATTTATTTTAATAACAAAAGAGTCAGTATGTGTCAGTTCAAAATGTTTCAAATGCGACACTGAGTTACACAGTTTCTTTACAACTTACCAGTCCTTTTCAGTAACAAATCAAGTTTAAAAATAAAAATGTATCAAGTTATTTCAGTAATTTTATTTCATCTAATTGCTGTTTCCTCATTTTCTCCACTGAAGGTTTGTATTTTAAACTATATATATTGTTTTAAAAAGTCCATCACCCAACCCTAATTGAGTGATACAAATCAAGGGAGTTGAAAATTAAAAAACGAAGCCACTCATAAAACATGCTGTCAAAAATCAGTTGTAAATTGCTACTTTAAAGTTAACCTCAGTAAGAGGTACCAATGAATCACTTTATTGCTGTAATCAATCCTCCCAGACAGCAAGAGAATACCCTAAAGACAGGGAAAGCTCTGGACTGGCAACGCAGGTAGGTACTGGCTTCACTTACCCAGCGGCTGTTCCAAGAGTGTTAGCTGGCCAGCTCAGACAGCACCCACCGGGATGCAGAGAACATGCACTATGGGAAAGTGACACCCTACGATGTCATTAATCATTTATTGTGTGATCTGTTCTTGTATTAAATTATACTTGTGTCAACAGACTCTGCCATAATACATGTGTATCAGGTCACATGAAACTGCCCTTGATCTGACACCAGGTCTCTCTGAGATGTTTGCTGGTTCGCTAATAACTGTGAGCCTTACAGAGAAGGATCAGCCCTGCAACTCAGGGAGGTGACCGTTACACATCAGGGGGAAGAGCTGGGAAGAGCCTAAGCAGACAAGTTCCAACAAAGATTAGACAATACAAGAGAATCATCCTGCAAAGGTAGTTGTTTCAGTCCTTTCACCCTAAATGCCTCGAGTTAAAATACAGGAAAACCAAAGGTGTATATCTGTGGGACTCTGTGGCCGGGCACGGTAATCCCAGTTCCTTGGGAGGCCAAGGACAGAGGACTCCTTGAGGCCAGGAGTTTGAGACCAGCCTGGGCAACATAGCAAGACCCATCTCTACAAAAGAAATAAGAAAAATTAGCCCCACATGGTGGCACACGCCTGTAGTCCCAGCTACTCGGGAGGCCGAGGCAAGAGGACTGCTTGAGCCCAGGAGTTTGAGGCTGCAGTGAACCGTAATATAATCATGCCTCTGCAGTCCAGGCAACAGAGCGAGACTCAGTCTCAAAAAAAAAGACAAGACTCTAGCCATCTTGCCTCCCTATGCTAACAGAGATACCTTGTCTAAGACTAAGCATTTAACTCTAACAAGCCAAATAGACTATTTCATGTAATAACAGCTGTTTTAAAAGACAGAAAGATTCTAACAGAAAGAAAACCTGCTCAAGCCGATGTCACCTCTAATTCCTTTATATTTTCAAGAACTCCAAATTTTAAAACATTATGGCCAAGATATAAAGAAAGCCAGCGATGCCCCCCAGGATGTGTGTCACGTTTCAGGTCTGTAACTCCTTGTCTGTAATTCTGAAATCCCAAAAGATCTGAGAATGTTTGGCAAATTGTTTTAGTGACAAAACTAGACTTGAACTGGCATGAGGCTATTTTTAATCACTATTTATTTCACTGAGAGTAAATATCTCAGGCTTTGCTGCAAAATTCTAGTGTGTAATTATAGGGAACTGCCCAACCTCACAGGTGATGTTCTATAACACACACCATCTCACTCCCCTAAAATCCAAAATTTCTGAGTCCTGCAAACCCACCTGGCCCCAGTGGTCTGGGCAGTTCTTTGTGGACCTGCACCCCATGGCCATTGCTTCTGAATGTGACCTTAGAGACTTTTATAAAAATTCAAAATCTCATTTAAAGAGCACCTGAATTCTGAATAATTTATGCCTTAGTAAGCAAATATATGAACACTGGAGGAGTATAATCAAATGAGAAGTTGTAAAAGCTGTAGGACTGCACCTTTTACCTTACCAAAATCCTAAAAACACTGACATTGCAGACATTGTAGCCAAAAGCAAAGATTTCATGCAGGTGAAACACATAGCTGTTTTTGTGTGATTACCTAGAACTTCAGAATCAAGTGAGGCCCTAGAGTTCTGACCCTGGGTGCTGTAACCTAGTTCATCAAGTTTCCATTTTTCTGCACAACCCACAAAGCTACTAGTATTGTTATGTGTCAGACCGAAGTCATTCAGCCCTGAAAAGGAATGACCACGGGACAAATAAAACAAACATTACTATGACCACTACTACTATTATTTTATACAGCCCTAGAGGGGAAAATGCCAACATACTTCACACCTTTACTATTCCAAATCTACTATCAATCTATTTGACCAGAGAATACCCAAACCCAAATGCTTTTAACTTGAATCAATAAGTACCACAATGCAACTCGCTCATTGTAAACCGTGCCTGTGGATCGCTCTCTGTGATGTGAACTTGTCTGGAACCCAGGCAGCTAATTACTATTTTCTACAAAGTCCACAAGAACAAAGATGTAAGCCTGTTATTAGAGGGAGAACTGGGATTTTTGGATTGGAACTTCGTCTGATCACAAATGATGACAAGCAGCAGCTCTGGGCAAACCAACTGTTTTAACAAAATAATTCATCTGTTTTAACAAAATAAGGGCAGTCATTTCTTTGCACTGGTTGGTTTTAACATATATAGGGCAGTCAGCTAACCTGTTAAGTCCACTTGGGAAGAATCCTTCTCCAGGGGTGGTAAAATAGCAGGTGAGAACCGCTAATCAAAAGCCCGAAACCCTGCTTCAACTACCTAATCAGCAGCAGAGTTGGGTCATTAGGATAAGAAGTATGGTTACTGATTTTTTGGTGGTAAAATGGGTGGCCACATGTCTGTGGCTACAATCTCTCTAGGCAGACACGCCCCTCCCACCGGAGCAGGCTGTAAGATCCAGCCCCACTGCGCAACCCAGCCTTTTCCCTTTGGGGTGACATGGGGAGATGGGGGCTATGTTTTGCAGTTTCTGGAGGCTCTAATCACCGAATGCTACCAGAAGGTTAACTGATTCCTGCAGGAGACTGTCATACCGGCCTCTGGAGCCTTCTCTGCAAGGTCCCCATCAGAGGACACCAGAGACCAAAGAGCTGAGATTTCAGAACGGGCTGCGGTGCGGTGACCCTCTTGCCTGTCTGCTGGCACACATTACTAGGAAACAGAATTCTGTCCCAGACCTGCTTTCCCCGTTAAGATGCCACTCGGCAGGGAAGCTGTGGGGAGAAAGGCCTATTCCCTGACCCTCATCCCCCACCCCCACCGCAGTGAACTGTCTTTACCGTGGGCTGGGGCCACACCACAGCCACTCACGCACGGTGGCGCCAACAGGGAGACTAGCCTTGGGCAGGAAGAGAAACCGGGATGAATGCCGGCTTCTCCCCACCAGGCAGCCGCACCTGTGCGCCAGCTTCCAGGGCCAAGACCGGCTCCCTGGAGCTGCCCTGGGCTCACGGGCCTGCTTCTGGAGGAGGCCGAGCCGGCACCGGTCCGGGGAAGGCACTGCCAGGCAAGCCACCTCTCCCAGAGATGGCGGACCCCAGGGGCACCACCGCACACGGCGCGGGGCAGGAGCAGTGAGACACTCCAAGACCACTGGGCATCGCCGGAGAAAACCGAGCTCACACCCACGGGGTCACCTGTGACCTGGGAGGGCGTGTCCCCTAACTGCTCCCAAGCCCCATCGTGCCCAGCAGAGCAGGCCCCCGCGGAGCCCGCCAGTGCCCGCCACTCCCCTCCCCGAGGCCCCCTGGCCACGCGGCCCACCTCTGCGCGGGGACCCGTCGATGCTCTCGGCGCTGGACGAGTGCGCGTCGGCCGGGGCGCGCCGCAGGCTGAAGTAGCCGCGCGGCCGCGAGGCGCCGCTCCGAGGGCAGGGCCCGCCGCCGGGCACGCCGTCCCTGCGCGCGAAGATGCCGCTGAAGAAACGCAGCAGCCGGTGCTCCGAGGCCGCGCCGGGGCCGGCGGCCGCGGCCCGGGCGCGCTCCAGCCGCTGCAGGTCGCTGTTGTCCAACGTGCGGTTCTTGCTCTTGCTGCGCTCCCAGCGCTCCAGGTCCGAGAGCGCGTCGTTCTTGCTGAGCACCTCGCCCACGTCCAGGGTGTTGCGCTTCTCCGAGGCGGGCTGCGCGGCGGCCGCGGGCTCCAGGGCGGCCCCGGGGCCGGCCGCGGCCTCGTCGCCCGGAGCACAGGCCAGAGTCCCGGAGCTGCTGTGGCGCCTCCCACCGCCCAGCGCCAGGCCTCGCGGCGCCTCGGACTCGCTCCAGTGCCCGAAGCTGAGGCTCCGCCGCAGGGGCGCGGCCCGGGCCCCCTCCACGTCGGGGCTGCCGGGCGCGGGCGAGCCGCGTCCCTCCTCCATAGCCGGGGGGCTGCCGGCCGGGTCCGCGGGCTCCGGGCCGCGTGCGCACGGCCGCAGCCGCCCGAGCTCCAGCTGCCCGGTGCTGCGCGCGCGGAAGGTGCGGAAGTCCCAGGCGTGGGGCTGGCGACCCTCCGGGTCCTCAGCGTCCGCTGCCTCCTCGGCCTCCTCCTCCAGCAGCCCGGGCGCGTCCGGGGAGCGCGCGGGCCGGGGCCGCCGAGCCGGGCGCAGGTCGGTGCCGCCGGGGCCTGGCGCTGCCAGCTGCTCCTTCCTAACCATGGTCACGGAAATGCGGTAGACGGTCTTCCTGGGGGGCGTCCCGCGCGGCATCGCGTCTGCAGGCGGCGACGCGGGCTCGCCGCTGCCGTCCAACAAGTACATGTCGCCCGAGGTCGTGGCCGCAGCCCCCGCGCCGCCCACCGGGGCCCCACCGCATCCAGCGAGCCCGCGACCGGGGCCGGCTGCCGGGCAAGGCGGGGACAGCGGGCGGGCCGCGAGTGTGGCCCACGCCCCCCGCTCGCAGCAAGGACAGCGCTCAGGCAGCGGGAATGGCGCCCCTGGCACCCGCCGGCCCGTGCGCCGCGCGACCCGAGTGCCAGGGTCCGGGCACGGGGCGCCAAGCCATGGGCCGGCGGGGCTGGGGCCAGGTGGGGCGGCGGGCGGGCGGGCGGTCAGGCGCCGGGGCGGTCTCGCCGGCAGGTGCGGCTGCGGCGCACAGGGTCCGGGCCGGGCGGCGGCGCCCGCGGCTTCATTGTCTACGGTGCGGGGCCCGTTCGCATCTTCGGGCCCTCCCCGCACAGTTCGGCGGTTCCGCAGCCTCCGCCACGCTCCGGGCCGGGGACGCGCGGGCAGCTGCGCCGGCTGCGGCCGAGGGGCGGGCGGGCGGTGGTTTAAAATGGAAATGCGCGCCGGGGCGGGGCGGGGCGGGGCGGGGGACGGGCGGGGGCCGCGGGCCGCGCGCCCAGCCCGGCGGCCGAGGCCCGGGAGCGCGGCGGCGGCGGCGGCGGCGGCGGCGGCGAGCGCGGCCGGCGGGCAGGCCCAAGCGCCGTGATGGATCGCCGGTGCGCGGACCGGAGCCTCCAGGGGCCTACCCAGGCGCCCGCCTGCGAGTGAAGCCTGCCTACACACACTCCCAGCCCTGGCCTGCAAAAGCAAAACAAGGGGCATCTCTCGCCAGCTGCGGGTTTATCGGCGGCATCTTTCCTAACTGTGCAGCCTGGAAGATGCAACTCGAACAAATGACTCATTTGAGAAACACGGTATCCTTGGTACCTGTTCCCCCAACCTCACATAGAACACGTGGGCTTCCAGAAGACAAGAACAAAGAAGGGACTCAGGCTGGTGCTGTGCGTGCCAGTACCTTCCCGGTGGAGGACCGCAGTTCCTCTCCTAAGATAACTCATCAGGGGTATTTTCCCAATGTGTGGGGAAACATTCCTTGCGGATGGGTAAGCACTTGCTACCACCCTGGCAGCAGAATGGAAAACACAACCGTTAAGAGCAGGAGGATAGACTTGCCCATCCAAGCCTGGCTTGTCCACTTACTGCCCACTTGTCTTTCAACCTGTAAAATAGGGATAAAGATAATAGCACCTACACTTTGACCATTCTTAGTAAGGAGGAAATCAGTTAAAATACTACATGCCAGGCATTCTGTGTAAGCACTAAATATTCAGCATTTGTACTGAAAGGTGAATTTCTTTTCCATCACATTTCCCCACTTGCTACCTCTTGACTTGGACATGCACTGGTCTTGGATATTATCTGATGCAGAATAATCCTTGTACGTAAGTTGATCAGCATATTGGTCCCTCATGCTGTCCCAAACAGAGACCTACTGTGTTAGAGTTTGCTTGATGAAAAGTTGCAGAAGGAAAATATAGTAAATACAATGTCCACTAATCAAACCAGATGCTTACATGGCCTTTTCCAGGCCTGGAAATGCCAAGGATTGCTAAAGGCTGTTTCTAGCAAGGTGCTGGTGGCCACCGTTTGCAGGCAGAGAAGATCAAGTGCCAGTTCTCCCTCCTTTAGTCCCGTAACAAATATCATAGGGTACCTGCTGTGTGCATGGCATAGAAAGTGTCATAGTGCATGGCACAGAAAGTGGCATAAAGATGAATCAGGTAAGGTCTCTTGAAAGAGGTTATAGCCTGGGAATTCTGGATTTTACCTCTGAGTAAATTTAAATATTCAGAAATAAATCAGAGAGACTGCTAGGTGATTCATTTTATTTTTTAAGATACTTTAAAATACATCTGACCACCCTCAGTGGCCTCCACCTCACAACATAATGTCCACCATCACAGGGCCACAAGCCTGGTCCACCTGCTCCTCAAACTTCAGGGCTTTGGAAATGTACGGTATATTCTCATTGGAAGGACACGACAGAACCGTCCCACCTTTTGAGTTTCAATAAAGCAGCCCTCTTTGACGAGACCCAAGAACCACCAACTTCTAAAATCATCTATCAGAGTGATATTTCTACAGCCTGTTGGGTTAGGGGGATGCAGAGGCTCAGAGAGTGTGGGCGCTTCCCCCAAGGCTGCACAGCCCATCAGTGAGAGCGAAACCTAGGGTCTCGGGGGTCACACTGCCTGTGCCCATCCCAGCACCGCAATGCCATTTCTTTTGTGTTAATAAGCATCGGCATTCTGCTTTGTTGGGAACGAAGAGCACAGCAAGTATGTGAATATTGCTGAACTCCAGGATGGTCAAGCACCAGTGATATCTCTCCACTACCATGTAGCATTCTTAGCAAATGTGCACTCATTATTGTCTTATTTGGTCCATTTATTCATAAAGTATACATTGTGTACCTGCTGCAATGCTATACAGTGACAAGGGAGGGTCTCTGTCCTCAAAGAATTCACAAACTCTCAAAAAACTGCTAAGGCTGTAATTTTACTATAAAAAAGACAGTAATGGAGATAAAAGCATTGGTGACAATCCCAGAGATGGCTGCAGTGCCCAGCATTGTCTAATGAACAAGCACCACTAAGATTTGGGAAAAGTCTACAACTTCACAGCTGAAGCTCTATCCACCTAAAGGTCACCGGGTCTGTGAGCTCAGAAATGGAAACTCAGCACCATGTAGAGACAGAGGTCTTTGCTAGGAGCAATGATGGGACCAGACCCAGGCTCCTTAACTTAGCTGGGGATCCAGTCTCCCTATTTGAGACCACAGCAACTTTCAAATGCTGAGATAAACCGTAATGTAAAAGTAACTGGTCCATAATTAAGACATGTCAATTTATCTTGTTATCTGAAGCACTCATAGAGCCCAAAGTTAAAAAAAAATAAGATAAAATAAAACAGCATTCCTTTAGAACTCCAACACTGGACTGTTAGTATCTCCTGGCTGCCGTACCTTTGTCTAAAATCCACCCCAGGTTTTGCGCTTTGCCATACGAGGATGAAGGCTGCAGAGTAGAAGAATCCATTTGATCTACCTTAGATGACACTGAATCTTCCAGGGAACCTCTTGCAGGCATAGCCAGTGTGTTTGCCATCTTTCAGCACTCCCTGCCTCAGAAGGAAGCACTTACTCTCCACGCCAATCACAGTGATCCCGAGTCAGGCCTGACTGTCAGGGTTGAAAACCCTGGTGGCCAAGAACTGCCTCTCCCCACCGCCCTGGAGACATGGGCTCTACCATGCAAAGGAGACACATGCCCCAGAACCTGTCACTCCGAAATCCAAATCCCTTTACAAAGCCAGCCCTGCCTTTTCTAAAAAGAAAAAGGCAAATAATAATAATAATACTATCTATCTTCAGGTGGCATTAAGCTTTATTTTCCTGTGTCTTTTAAAACTGACCCCACTAGACCATCAGCTCTTAAATTTTTCCATGCCATGGAGCACATCACCATTACG
Source organism: Mirza zaza (assembly GCA_008750895.1). Classification (NCBI taxonomy): domain Eukaryota; kingdom Metazoa; phylum Chordata; class Mammalia; order Primates; family Cheirogaleidae; genus Mirza; species Mirza zaza. Next base: position 29,046 of record VSMD01072567.1, read on the forward strand.
GCTTTAAACAAACAAACAAAAAGCCTGTGGCTGAGCTGGCTGCTACATCAGGACCAAGCAGCAGCCAGGCAGTGCCTCGGTGCTGCAGGCCCCCAGGGAAGGACTGCAGAGGTGGGTGCAGGGTCAGTCCCCCCCCCCCATCCACCCCCCTCCTCTCCGCAGCTGGCTTCGCTCCCTTAGTTCCAAGTTTATGAGATCCTTTGGCCACCCTCCCACGACTCCTCCGTCCTGGACCATTTCTAGCTACCTATAAATCAAACATGCTCCATGAGAATATTATTTCGCAAGTGTTACTAAGAGCTGATAAGCCTTATTTAAAGGAAACTTCTGGTAGTCAGTCAGCAGAGCCATCTGCTGTGAAAGCTGACTTTCCAAATAACAGAACTTGACAGCTAGTAATCACGTTCCCAGCATCTTAGCAGAACCACATCTGCTGACGACCGAGACCAGCCAACCACTGATCCTGCCCCGGCCCTACCATGCCACCGAGGAGCCGGCCTGGAACCCCGCCGTGGGGTGCTCCAAAGGCTGTTTTCTGGGAGCCAGGTGACTGACACACACACGTAAGAACCAAAAAGAAACCACAGTTATGGTTTATTAATAATTTTATATTTTACCTTTTCAGGTGAGACTCAGATGGGGTCATTAAGCTTGGGGTGGGGTTTCTGATCTGAGATCCACCACAACACGCGGCTCCTACACATGGACAACTCCGCACTCCTCCTGCCTGAGACACTCCAGGCGAACTCACTGGGGACCCCATTTTTCTTATTTTAAAACTGAAGGTTAAAAGTGGAGCTATAAAAGAGATGAGGACTTGACCCTCATCTGCCAGTCGAGGAAGGACAAGTATACTCTGTCCCCAGGGCGGGATGACGCTGCTGTCCTTTTGACCCAGCAAGACAGACAGACCCTGGAAGGTCCTCTGAACACCTGCATCCTTCCTCTGCTTCCCCCCAAGGACCAATAAGGAGCATCCCTGCCAACAGAGTGGTCGCGTGTGTGAGAACACGCCACCGTGCAGGCATGGTGACAGGAGGGAGCGCCTACCCTCCACGCTCTTTTCAGCTTTAACAGGAGGCTCCATGATGCCGTCTGCTTCATGGGCAGCACTCTTCACATTTTAGACACTGAACAACAGCAGGTCAGGAATACTCATCGAAACTGAACGTGGTATGACCTTGAAGAGGGGGTGTCCTCATCCAGATCCTATCTTCAGGTGTCCATGGATCTAGGAGGGCTTAGCCGGGTGCCCTGGAAGGCAGGGCAGGCGGGGAGTGGGGGACCCACTGCTTCAGTCCCCACCCCACCCCCCAGCGGTACCCTGACTCCAGCTCAATATCCTGCTGTCAGAGGGCTCCTCTGGGAGGCCTTCCCACGAATTCCTAGATGACAGACAGATGCCACGTGGTGTTGGCAATCAGCAAACACACCTGTGTGGAGCAGCAGCCTGGGGCCCTCACCCTTTACCTGATCCCCGAGGCAAAGCAGGAATGTGAATCCTGAGGTTTTGACGACTTCAGTATTTCAACAAGCAGCCCACCCGCATGTACCGTTTCCCGGGGTCCGGCAGGTGAGCTGGGTGGGAGGCACCGACGGTGCCCGGATCTCCCTGTTCGCGGACAAGGGGGAGCTGGCGGGGAGCATCAGCCGTGCCGTACACAACCAACACCCAGAAGAAAGGTGAGGAGGAGGCAGGTAAGAAGAGAGCCAAAACCAACTATTTCTAGTTGAAACACTCAAAAAAGGCTTCACAAAGGGAGGGAGTGTTGGGAGCAGGCTGCCTCACCCTCAGTGCTATTGACGTTTGGGGCTGGGTAATTCTTCGCCGTGGGGTCTGTCCTGTGCACCGTGGGCTGTTCAGCAGCACCCCTGGCCTCTACCCGCCAGATGCCAGTAGCATCCTGCCTAGTTGTGACAAAAATGTCTCCACACTTTGCCAAATGCTCCCTGGGGGGCAAGACTGCCACAGATGGAGAACCCCCGCTCCAAAGGCACCGCCAAAACATGGGAATGAAAAGCCATTTTTCCACTTTACACCCAACTTTCCACTTTACTGTTTCTTTAAATTCAACCACCCCCTTCCTGCCTCTGTATAAAGTAATGAAAAGCTCCAGAAGGTCTCTCCATAAGAAGAGAAGCAATTATTTCCAGTAATTCTTCCCAAAATAGAAAGAACAGCGAGAGTTATAGATGAGGCCACCTGTCAGTCCTCGTTCTGTGATAGACAAGTCATCGGTTAAAATTGTTTTAAAATAAGCCAACATCATGGACACGATTAAAAGGCTGGGAGTGTGAGTAAAAAATGCCTACGTCTAAAGCAACGTTGCATGAGTTTTAAAGAGAAAATATATGTAAGCGAGGTACACGAAGGTGCCACGTGACACTGGAGAACGGCCAGGCCAACAGTGACCGGCAACAAGAGCGCCCGAGACCAAGCGCGGCTGAGCCAGGCCTCCTGGCTTGCCCACGGACCCCGCGGGCAGGGTCCCGCCCGTGCCTGCTCCCGAGCTACTCCTCCTGCACATGGCCAAGGTCGAGGTGGCATCCTGGCCAAGGTCGAGGTGGCATGGCTCGCACAGAGTCCGCCTCTGTGCCGGGGAAACGCCACGTCACAGAGGAAGGGACGTTAATCTGACCCGTGCATGAGCAACAACACAGACGTCGTCCGGCTGGCAGGACGCACCAGCGGAAGTGTCTCCACCCGCGCCGCAACTGCACAGGGTCAATGAGAACGGAGTCTACGTCTCGGCTTTAAAATACCCCAGTTAAGTGTCCACGGCGAATAGACTCTCACTCCCAAGGGAAAATGTCAGAAATTCCTTGGTGTCTGCTCTTGCTAAGCGTCAGACAAAAGTGACTTACGATATTAAAATCAGATCTATTAACCTTCACTTTATGGGAATGCGTACAAGCGCTCGGCAGCCACGCCACACGCCACGGCAGCTCCCACATACAGCCCCTCGCTGGGTGCCGGGCACTGGCCACAGCCAGGGCGTCCCCAGAGAATGACTCCCCCCTTCTTCCACCCAGCCTTCGACCTCAACCCAGGGAAGAGTCGGGAATTGGAAGGATTTGGCCAAGGTCAACAGACAATTTTGCATCTGTCCTCTAGACAGCTGCGAAGCAGCCCCAGAGTTCGTGTGCAGAAAAGCCGTGAAATTCCCATGAATTACCTCATCTTCCTCGTCTTCCAGAGCGTGCATGGGGACCGGGCTTATCTGTTAACATTTCCCTCTACGGGATTTGGTGGAGGGGACTCTTCTGATCATCACATCTACACGCTCGGCCCCACACAGACGTTGCCGTCAAAGCGCAGGGAAGGAGGAGCCTGGTTCGGGTCCCCCTGACAGTCTCCTGGACTAGAAACTTCCACCACGGACTGCCAGAGAACAATGACTTTAAGTGTGTTTGACAACATCTGGGTGTTTGTTTGCCAAGCTTTTCTTTAGAACCACTGACCCCGAAGATTTAGAAAACCCATAACTTACATGAACATCAAGGCCACACATGCTGCCCTGGGACTCTTTATCGGCCCCGTCACAAAGCCCAGCATCTGGAAAAGCATATTGTTACATCCCTGTCACTTGTGCATCCGTTCGGGATCTGGTTGCAGAGATATCTGAAAATCTTTTTATCTGTGCCCAGGGGACTCGAATATGTGATTTTTCCCCCCTCTAAATGTCAGAAACAAAATGTCTACGATGCCTGTTCAAAGCCCAACCCCACCCTCCTTTCCTGTCTCTGCGGAGGGAGGCACGTGATCGCTCCCCTGCCTCGAGCCGCCAGCCTGTCACCTGCTCGGTGCTCCCCAGGCCGAGAATAAACACACCGGGGTCTGCCGGTGCCACAGCGCTTGGTAGCTCCAATCTGCATCGGGGCTTTTGGGAAAGCAGCGAGCCGGGGCCCCGGGATCACATGACACAGCAAATGGGATAAAACATCCGTGTCTTCTCTCCCACTCGCCACGCACTGGCCACCAGCTGCCGGCATGCGGAGAGCAGGAGCGGTGTGTTCCCGCAGCCGGATGAGGGTGGGGTGGGGGACACAGAGGCTCAACCTGCAGCCCAGGCAACCCCCGCAGCTGCTGCCGGGCACCTTCACAGACGGAGCTACGGTGCTGGGCTATCTCTGCCTCTTCTCAAAATCACGACCAACCCCAGAATCGTCCATCGAGTGGGGGGCAACGGACTCAGTTGCAATGGCCACCCAATTCACAGCACTGCAAAATCCGCACAGACCCTCCCCTCCGAGGCTGCGTTCTGCCCCTAGGAGTGTGGTTTGAAGGTGGTGACCTGGTTCCTCACATACCAAGACAAAACCGTCCAGATCTGGAAATGGGTCAACTGCTAATCTCCCAGCTCCGGGCACCGCCAGGGGACGGGGCAGTCTGAAAAGGCTCTAAACTAGGAAGCCCCATCACAATGTATCTCAATGCTGCTACTTGGCTTAGCAATGAGCGAATGCACAAAGCCAGGGTTCACGTGCCATCGCCCCGGGTCTCTTCTTTCCTGGTCACCACCCCCCCCTCCCGCCCCCAGGCCACACCTGCCTCATCTCCAGTGCCCCAGTGGTCTTTTTTCACCAAGTTCCTAGGGCCTCCTCCCACCGCCACACCCTGACTTACCCAGGACTAACGTCACCCTGCAGTCTTGGCCTCCAACAGCCCATTTTCTGCCCACAAGCTCCCTGGCTGGCTGTCCTTCCTTTCCAGAATTTTCCCTACAGCTGTTGGGAGGCTCACCCTCAAGCATCTTTTCCATCCATCCCAATCCCGGTCCGCCTCCTGGCTCTTCCTTCTCTATCCAGCAAAGACCGAGGGACGACCCTGTTTACTACAGACACTACCCCGCCCGCCCCGGCTCCTCTAAGCCCCCACACCTGGGCATCCACAAGCTGGGTCCATCCACGCTCCGGCCCACTGGGTCAGTGCTGGACACACGCACAGCACGGCCATCACCTAGAAGCCTGACCCACTCCCCCACTCCCGCCACCCCGCATCTCTGGAGACTCCCGGGTGTGCACAGGTGTGGGGAGCACCGAGTGTGCACCACCAGGTCCCACTGCAGCTGCTCACATGCTGGGACTGGCTCTGCCGCAGCCCTGGCCACCCGTTTCCCATCCTACTGCCCAGAGCTGCTGCCTTCCTTCCCTGAAACTATTATATCACTGCCCGCTCCCCCATGAGCATAACCTCACGCCCTGCGTTCAAAGGCCTCAAGGTCTCCTGCCCATGTCCCACTCAGAGCTGGCAAATGGACCCTGCACCATCAATCACAATCATCTCCTCTCCTTCGACCAACATATGCAAACACTCAATGATGTCCCATTTAATAAGAAACAGTAACTCGCCTCTCCTCTACCTGCAAGGCCTATCTCCCACCTCCAGCCCCCAGGGCATCTGAACTTCCCCAAGAGTCCACCTCCTTCCTCTCCTTCCCACCCTCCTCACCCTGCACCTGGACCCCCAGCAGACAGATCCTGGCTGCCCCACCCCAGGTGTGGCCTGCTCCCTGGAAACCACCCTCACCCTGTGATGGAGTTTTAGGGCACAATTCAATCAGACCCCTCAGTGAGTCCCCGTCACGGGCAGGATAAAATGTCCATTTCCTTAACTAGCATTCAAGGCCGCTGACACGCTCCCCACCGCCTGCATGACGCAGACCCCGTGGGGCTTCGGGAAATGACCTCAGGAGAGTCACCTTGAGTCTCCGTGTCAGGTTTTCACTTCTGCGATAAGAAGACAATAATGACAAGGTCGTTGTGACAAGCAAATGTGACGGCCCGTATGAAGCATTTGCTCCAGTGCTTAAAACAAACGTGTACTGTCTGCCGCATCCCAGACTCTTCCCTGGGACACACCAACCTCCCCTCCAGCTCCCGCCAGGCCACGCCCAGTCTCACCTCCATCTCCTGCTGGGACCAGCGGGATGAAACTAAACCCTACACAGCACTGGGGCCTGGGCTCAGGAGTCCCCAGTCTGATGTTCTCCCTGCTGGCCTCAGCCCCGCCCCCCATACCTGGACACACCTGTGGATACTTGGGCACTCCTCTCAGCATCAATCACGCTGCCTGACACTTCCACCTGCAAGACCACCTCCCCCCCCGTGGATGGCAGCTGCTATCTCTAAACCCCAAGCCCTTATCACTCTTCTGCTTAATAAATGCTGCCAGCGGTTGACTATCAATCCAGGTAGTTGATTTGAGATTGATTCTGGAAGACAGGAATGGCGTCTGTTGCGTCTGACTTGCGCTAAACCCGGATGACGAACGTTTACACTGCTACACGCCACACAGTGCTGCCCACACCTCCCCGCGAGTTTATCTATGAAGTCTCCGGCGGTAAGGGAAAGACACAGGGAACAGGGTGATTCATTTCTTCCCCTGGCCACAAAAATCCTCAGCTGCAGCTGATCTTGGGTGGCCGCCCCCTGAGCAGGGCTGTGCTTCCCTCCCTCAGCGGAAAACATGAGAGCAGGCTCACCCTGCATGTCGGGGGGCCACGGACTCCCCAGAGTGTGCCTGCCTGGGGAGGACGCCCTAAGGCAGCTGCTCCCTTCCAGAGAACGGGCTGTGGGTGAGAGGGGAGGAGGCCCAGCATCTCAGGAAAGCCCCTGGTGGAGGGGTCCCCTGAGGGGCTGCTTCCTCCCTGCCCACCCCGCTGGCCTGGGCCCCCGCCAGGCCAGGCCCCCATGCGAAGGGAGGCAGATGCTGACTCACCCGAGAGTCCCTGACCGGCCCACGATCGGAGGCGGCTGGCTGATTCACTCGCATTTAGGGTGCAGGGCTTATCTGCAGAGGCCCGGCCTCGACTGAGAACTGAGTACCCACTTGTCAGAATTGGGGGGACATGAAAGGTGATTCAGCCTGACCAGTCCAAGGCTCCCTTCCTACTGCAACCAAGGGCAACGCCTGAGGACGTGCCATGGCCAGGCATAGCATGGGGCACACTTAAGTTAACCGATTTTATCCCCAAAATGTCCCGGTGAGGCAAGTACCATTATCACCCTATTTTATACAGTAAGTCCCGGGTTGAAAGAGTGCCTGGATCTCACAGTAGAGAGTGGGGCTGGACTGTGGCCCACAGCCCACAGGAAAGCAGGGACTCTGCCCAGGGGTGTGGTGGGGGCAGCCCCAGGGCCTTTGGAGAGAGAGCCGGGCACCTGCCCAGGACCGGCAGGGGAAGGCTGGCGTGGAGGCGGGGGCTGGGAGGGGACAAGGGAGGCCTGTGCAAAAGCAAGCCAGAGTCTGCTCCATGCAAGAGGGAAGGGGTCTCGAGGAGGGGAGCAAGGGAGAAACGCGAAGTGGTCCAGGATCTTTGGGCAGAAATGGTGGTTAAAAGCAGGGAGTGGGGGCGGGAGGTGGGGACCAACAAAAACAGAAGGCCCCTCCTGGGAATTCCGAGGGGAGGGGTGCTGAAAGCTCAAGGCTGACTGGGGTAAAATAGGCTCCATTTCATTTGAATCTCAAAGGACAAAGCATCAGCCCAGAGACCCAGGTTACCCCCCCCCAAGCCCCACCCTTAAGACTCAGTCCTCTCCCCTTTCTTCCTAGAGTCCCCCCAAAGCCTGAGCAAAACCTGGGCTCCCTCCTCTGCCCCACACTGACTCCGGGCTGGCTCTGCCCCCCCTCGCCCACGACTCCAAGGAAGCCCAACAGTGGCCGCAAGTGGCCAAGTCCACTGCCCAGTCTCCGTGCCCACCCCCAGCCTGCCCACTGCATGCCCCTAGCCTCCTACCCCCACCGGCTACCTTCCTCCACACCTCCTCCTCCTCCCCCTCCCAGGATCCTGACCTTGACCCTGGAAGGCCGTGGGGAAGTCTTTCAATTGTAGACTTCCCTTCCCCAAAGCGGAAATACTCACTTATAAAGCCGTAAATTCTTAACATCAGGAGCATTCCGGGCATAATCAGGTAAGTACAGAGGCCTGGGCATTAGAGAAATTGCCTTTTTCTTACATGACATCCAGACCTTCCGTAGGTCTGTCAACCCAGACCTTCCAAGGGGTGTTACTTCTAAGTCGAGATCTAGTCATTTTTGGTAACAGAAGACATTTGGCTAGCAGGAAAAGGTACACACAAATAAGAAAAAAAAAAAATGTTTTTAAAAGAGATCAAGAAAAGTGTAACAAAAATTTCCATAAATATTTAATTGGCCACCGAGGTTTTAATGACTTTGGCTATCAAGAGAAATACTTGTAATGTTCACAGTAATATTTGAAGCCATCACTGTATGAGTTTACTGGGTGGCTGGGGGCCTTAAACAACAGATTTTTTCACAGTTCTGGATGCTGGAAGGCTGAGATCAAGGTGTCGTTGGCTGGGCTGGTCAACCCTGTTGTGGGCAGGCCTCTCTCCTTGGCATGCAGATGGCTGTCTCTTCCCTGTGTTTGTGTCCTAACCTCTTCTTATAAGGACACTAGTCATGTTGGACTAGGGCTCACCTTAATTAACCTCAGTTTAACTCCATCACGAGTTTAAAGACCCCCATCTCCACGTACACTCACATGCTGAGGTACCAGGGGTAAGAAACTCAACCGGTGAATTCTGGGGGACACAGACTTAGCCAACTGAAGTCATCTTCACAGCTCACTGGGTGGCAGCAGCTATTCTTAAAGTAATGGGAGCATTCGGTGTTCAACTGTCACATCTGGACTCACAAAAGGCCCGTTTCTCAGTAAAAGAAGAAACGGCCACATAAACAAGGTCCTGCCCTGCACAGCTCAACTCCTGGGCTACCCAGCACCCTGCAACTGGAATCAGTAGCTGGAGAGACACGCAGGACTGAGAGAGGCAAGATTTCCAAAGTCTAAGGATGAAGTCCAGCTTCTTCCCACTGGGAAGAGCAGAGTGCCTCGAGGCCTAATCTCAGTGTCCTACTCTCGGGGAAAGCAGGAGAATTAACTGCACACGTGCAAGTTGAGGTCAGCTTACCTGTACTCTGGAATAAGGTCTCCACATCTGCATGGAATATGTACCGGATTCACTTAAAACCATGCGTGTCTTGCTCAAATACTGAATCACAGACTGTGGTCAGCAATTTCAACTAAGATCACCCTGATGCAAAACTGAACGGGATGCTTCTCCTTTTCCTTTGTAACTATTATGTTAAAGGACTGCATCATTTAGTTTCCTGTCAATCAATATCTCAGGACTGAAACTGTTATTTCTTGTTCTTTTTCTTCTTAGAGTAGCATTAGAATGAGCACACAATGCGCGCCTGGCCCTTCAAAAAAAAGGCTGTCTTCTTGAAACCCAGGTATCTGCTTCCACAGCGGCATAAAGCACCAGAATGAATGAGCGCAATATTCTCCACGGCTTGTCCTCATCAGCAGTCACCAGCAGGAGCAGCCCCCAGGCTAGTCGGACGGGGGCTGCAGTGTCCCGGGTGAAGGGCAGCGCTACGTCCTTGCAGAGAAGGAAGAGAAGCAGCACAATGGACCGCCTTCCCTGGACTCCACATGTTCCTGGCTTTCCTGGTAGAGGCTGTGCAGCCCTGCTAGTTGCTTATTGGAAGTATCAGAGCTCCAATAACTGCCTTGCTGCGTGCGCCATGCATTGTCCCCGCCCCCTCCCTTTTCTATAAATCTCCAGATCAAAAACCAGGGTCTCATTCCAACCCAGACACCCACACATGGCACCCAGGACAGGGTGCCACACTTAAAAAAAAAAAAAGAAAAGAAAAATCTTGGAAATCTGCATTGAATAAATTTAAGCATGAATAAATCACACTTTGGGAAGCGTGTTAAAAACACATGCATGATACTACAGATTCCTCCCACACAAGACGAGGAGCCCTGCTCCAAGGCGCCTTGCAGAGCAACACAGAAGGCGCCTGCGTTGCGGGAATGCAACTGCTCAGCTGGGATCCAACTCGCAGGCGGCCTTGCCAGAGAAACATTCTCGTCGCTGCTAATTGATCAGACAAAAGCACTCAACCCAGGTCCGATATTCCCATCCACGCTCACTTTGGAAATCGGGTGTCGGAAGTACGGTAATGGTAAAACACAGGAAAAAGGATCAACGTTTACAGATATGGGAGACCGTCATGCAATTAAGGGCTGGCGACTGGGCTGTCCAGGTATCATTCTGTAACTTTGAAAGACATCCCCGGACATCATTAATATTAAATTACCTAGAAAGAAATTCAGGTCACAGCACTTTCCAACTTTATATCTATTATTTTTTACCTACTCAATTTATTAACATACACCACACACACACAAAAATGCATATACCCGGCTACCAGACAGTGATCTCCCAATGAAGCGCTTTAAAAAGATGGAGATGACAATCCATCTACCTTCCAGCTAATGCACATTTAATTAACTCCATGTTCTCAATCCAGCAGGAATACATTTTCAAAGCTTACGTCTGCTTTTAAATCTACGCTGACCTTGGAGCAAACGCACAAATGTTTCTGTTAACACACAACTCCAAAAAAAAAAACACGAGGATCATTCTGGACATACTAATTAATATGCTTTATTCATGAAAGAGCTTTGTTTGAAATGGTATGATTCAATCAGAAAGTCATTCTCTTTCTGGGTTTGCTGGGCATCCCACATGAATGCAAATCATGGTAACAAAGACAACATACGGATTGAAAACATACGGCTTACTCCTTTTAATTGTTAGATTTGGGTCCAGCCATACCTGAGAACGACAAACAATTCAGAGAAGCTCATAGAATATTTTGGACATTTTTATTCTCATTTTTCTTGAGACCATTTGCCTACGTGGAAAAGGAAGCCGAGGGTCAGGACGGAGACCTTTCCGACAACATTATCGTCAAGCACTCTCATTTATGAAGAGGAAAAAAAGGGTCTTAAAAAAATCCTGTGGGTATGATTAGAAGCACGTCCTCTTTCGGAGTGGCCGAGGGGGACTACCGACTACTAATGATCCAGCTCACGTCACTTTCAATGTGTCACCGTCTTGAGATCACTTTATCTCCACGAACAGACACCCACGGATATCTGCAATGACCTTCACCTTGACGGACCACTCTTTCCTTTTCGTCTCCACGCTGGGACAAGGATGCCCCTAATTAAAATACTTCTTGTCATCATTCCATCAGCGGCATCCATGGCGTGCAATATTGTGCCCTTTTCCAATCCATCATTTATTAAAATAGTCGATTGGAAAATCCGTTTCCTTTATCTTGCTATTGCAGCTACATGGTTAAGCAACCCCAGCTGTCCAGGAAATACCATGGCAGTGAACACATCACCGAGTGTGGAAGACCCACTGGGGTTCCTGTCAAAGGCTTCACATGCTACAGAGACAGGGGGAAAAAGCAAACACCCAGATGACATTAAATCCATGGTTACCAGTGACGTCCCTCCCACTGTCCTTCATCACCTCAGCACAGGCCAGGCTGACATAAGCAACAAACAGACCTAAAGACACCGATTGCAATCACCGCTAAATGACTGAGATTTTTCTTAGGGTTCTTGATCTGCATTTCCTAAAATTCACATGCATTGGTTTTAATAAGAAAGGCTATTTTTAATTTTTAAACTTGCATGTAGACTGGCTTTTTCAAGAATTTTGTTTCTGTTCCCAGCAAAATATAAATGATGTTTTTAAACCTAACTTTACATCTCTCTCTGTGGTTTGCGCAAACTGACCATGTTGGTTTGTTTGTTTATGTATTTATTTATTTATTTATTTTGAGACAGAGTCTCGCTTTGTTGCCCAGGCTAGAGTGAGTGCCGTGGCGTCAGCCTAGCTCACAGCAACCTCAATCTAACTGGGTTCAAGCGATCCTCCTGCCTCAGCCTCCCGAGTAGCTGGGACTACAGGCATGCGCCACCATGCCCGGCTGATTTTTTTTTTTTTTTGGTATATCTATTTTCAGTTGGTCAATTAATTTCTTTCTATTTTTGGTAGAGATGGGGTCTCGCTCAGGCTGGTTTCAAACTCCTGACCTTGAGCCATCCGCCCGCCTCGGCCTCCCAGAGTGCTGGGATTACAGGCGTGAGCCACGGCGCCCGGCAAAACTGACCATGATTAAGTGTGTCTTGGAAAGCTTCCCCATCACTACTCAATCCATCCAGTAACGAAGAGAGTTAGGATGGACCAGGCAGAGGAGACAGGAGCGACACCCGTGAGTCTACACACCTTTCTCTTAGGTACCACAGCAAGGCCAGAGGGTCACCTGCTCCACAACAGGGGAGTAACCATCCTTCCTTTTTAACAGATGAGGAAACAGGTTGTGAGAGGTTGAGTGACGTGCCCGGGGGACGCAAAGCTCACCCCCTCTCCTCGCCAGTGCTCTGCTCCCTCCCAGGCCGCCAACAGACCAAAGCACACCCACTGGCACCTTTCACGCTCCTGTTCCACTCCAGCCTTGAGTTCTCTTCCCTGACGTTTCGGTGATGTCTAAGAAACAACATTTTGGGGTCTCCTGCATCCCGTGGACACTCCTCCTGCATCCCTCAGCAGTGCATTGCTCTCTTACCCAGGAATCAGTGTTGTCACCCCCAGGGACAGGCAGGTGACCAGGTAACCTGCTTAGGGTGGCTCCTCGAGGCCGAGGAGCCCACCAGGGACACAAATGCAGCAGACGGGGAGCCCTCCAGGGACACGGTGGCCCAGGAGGGTCTTGGGGCCGCTGCGCAGAAAGTTGGAGAGTAGCCACGTGGCCACAGTTGTGTCCCCTGATAGCCACGGGGGCCAGGGCCCTGTGGGAAGGGCCACAGCCGTGCCGGGTAGGCTGCTCCCAGAGGGACACTGTAGGCTGGATCACGCGTACAGCACGGCAATCAGGAGATCAGTCCCGAGGCTTCTACACCTCTGGAAAGCCAGTCAGCTGGTCTCCTGCAAATCCAGGTGTCCCTTCAAATGAAAGCAAGCCCACCTCCTTCGGTACAATCTATGGTTAGCAACATTCTGTATTTCTCTCTCAATTAAATAACCATTAAAAAATTAAGAGTTCCAGGAACAATTGGGATGCCCCAAGCCCTAAGAACTTCATACTAGAAGACACTTTGTGTGACACGAGGCTACTTTTCATTCGTTAGAGAAAACTCTTTCAGAAAGAGCATCTTGCCCTTAGATACCTGTCTATCCCTGTGGTCCGCTTTCTACCCTTTCTGAAACAAGGCCGGGTATAAACATAAATCAATGCACCCATCACTGTGGAAATTGCTTTGGCTTAGATTCCTAGAAGCACGATTCCTGGTCACAGTACGTGAACCTTCCATACGTTCACATTTCCAAGCTGCTTTTCAGAAAAGGTCAACAGTTTCCATTCCCACCGTCATCATTCGGGGGGCTCACTGCTGCCCGCCCTTCCTCCGCCTACCCACCAGCGCACAGGCTTCCGCTAACAGCCCACCCCATCCACACCCTGTGGCCACAGGACCGGATATTGCTACGTCCCCACCATCACTTACTGATCTTTGCTTATTTGTGCAGTAACAGCATTTTGGATTAACTGGGTTCTGTCTATTTGCCTACAGGAATCTTTGTGTTTTGGTAACCTATTTGCACACGAGCTCTTCAACCATCAGGAACGGCCACGTGTCTATTAACATTCACGGCAAACGTGCTTCCCTCAAACGCGTCAGAATGGGATCAGAGTTCACCAGCAACAGAGCGCCGTGGGACTACGGAAGCAGGTGTCTGCTGCAAGGGTTCCTCAGCGGCACCGGATCTCTTTCCCACCTGGCATCGGCCACAAAGTCGTTTCTATCTCGCCCACCAGATTCTTCGGCCCTAACAGCTGCCGCTGCAAAGGCGTCTCTGCCTCTGTTTCTCTCCACGGTGCCACACATCACAGCGGCTGGACTGCCAGCCCCGGTTCTTCCAGAGCAGCACACGCTAGCTCTTCCCCTGGAATATTCCTTTACTACGTCTTTCTAGACCTTTAACTTCGTAGAAGCTAAGCTCATAGGTTTGCAACCTGCAAAAGCCACGCTTTTTCCTGCCCTGAAAATGGGTACGTCATTTCACATTGAGGGTCTGTGCCCCATGTGCCCAGGTTTGTTCCCTCGGCAGAACAGAGTGGAGGGTGGCGAGCTCACTTGCAAGTAGCCCCAGGACCTGAGAGGGCCCCGAGTGCCAGGGCATGGCACGCAGAGTGCAGGGCGTCCTGTTCTTTCTTCTCTGCGGCATGCCCAGTGCCCAGGACCAAAACAGAGAACGAGTTCAACTAACGTCTAAGGCAGGCGTCCTCAAACTACGGCCTGCGGGCCACATGTGGGTGTTTTTGCCCATTTGTTTTTTTTTTTTACTTCAAAATAAGATATGTGCAGTGTGCATAGGAACTTGTTCATAGTTTTTTTTAAACTACAGTCCGGCCCTCCAACGGTCTGAGGGACAGTGAATTGGCCCCCCTGCTTAAAAAGTTTGAGGACCCCTGGTCTAAGGGATAGATGTGCGGGTGGAGGGAAGAGGAGGAGGAGGGATGCGGGGGCAGGTGAAAGGATGGAAGGGTGGACAGAAGGACGGGGAAACAAACGAGCAGACCTAACTCCCAACAGCAAGGGGCTACCGCCCAGTCTCCTCACTCCCCTAGGTCTAATCCATTCTTATTTTTATCTTTTCCATCCAAAGATCCCCCTCCAATTAAAAAGATATTTTTCTACATGCAGAGTAGGGGGTAAAAAAATAAAATAAAATAATAAATAAAAAGATATTTTTCTGATAACACAGCATGTTCGTCCAGCTTGATTTACTGAATTCTGTCACCTGGGAAATCCCATAAATTAACCCAAACTAGATGTTAAAAAGTCACTGCTTTAATGGAGAAGACACTCCACAGTAAAAATACGAGAAGCCGGCTCATGCTTGAATGGAGGAGCCCAAGTCATCCCTGATTGATTTCACTTTCATCAACCCCAGGACAACCAGGCACATGCAGGTCTTTACACGAGTGACACCTGACGCCCTGTCTCGGTCATCGTCCCTTTACGATTACAGCACGTACAGCACAGCGTCCCTCCAGGACAGTCCCCGCACCGCAGCATCACACAGCCCGGGACGTGATAGCAACATGGAGTGTCAGGGTCTGCCCACCCCAGCCCCACAGAATCAGAACCTCCCGGGCGGGGTTGAGGGTGCAGGAGAGGGTGCCCTGGTTCTCCAGTCCTGGGAACTGAGATCACAATTACAAGACCATCTTTCCCGGCTGTGGCTGAAGGCGCAACGTGGACGGGAAGAACGGGAAGAACACAAAGCGGGAGAGGGAGCCTCTGACTTAACACAGTCAAACTCCAGCAAATTTGGGACTGCCATCTGCAGCCCTCATGGTGCAAGGGGTGGGGTGGGGGAGTGGTCCTTGTTGTGCACCTCTCCATCGATGAGGGAGGGAACACAAGCTGGATCCGGGCCAGCCCAGAGCCAAATGCAGGGATGGGTGGAGTGTCACCAGTTCACAACCCTAAACAACAGTGGGACAAAGCAAGGGGGTAGAGGGGCAGGTGCCGGAGCAACCTGGAAGCTGCCCAGAAGAGAAGGAGGAGAAGGAGATGGGCTTGGCATTGAGCAGACAGGATTGACACTGCAGTCTCTCCCATATTGCCGCTATTTAAAGGCAAAGACTTTGCAATAGTAGCCCACAGCTGCCTGGCTTTCCTGAAGCTTTCTAATAATAATGGGGTAGGGGCGGTCCTTAAGGTAAGAATCCACGTGTACCCATCTCCATCACCCCAATCCTCCTGACTTCCTTCTACGATTGGTTTAAAATTTATCCAAAATGACAGCAGTGAGTTCTAATCCAGACTGTTGGGGGAGGGGAGCGGTGGTGTGGTGGTCTATGAGTCAAGGAAGGACCCCCAGGTTCCCACCCGAGTCCCCAAGTCATGGTCAGCCGTGAGCATGGACAATAAAACAGCAGCAAAATTAGACTAGAACAACCACAGACGTTCACTCCACACCTAAAAGTCTATAATGTTAGACTAGGGTTTCTTTGTTAAGGCTATTAACATGTGATTCCTTAACTGGAATCCTCTATAAAGCAAGTTCAAAGGCCTCTGTGAGACACGAGCCAGTCCCGGTTCACAGGGGCCCTCAGGGTAGACGCCTCAGCAGGTCACTCAAATACCTTAACGGTGAGCAGTCTGGGCTCAATTGCAAACTTGATAATCACAAAACCTTTTGGACCAGACAATGCACTGGCACCCTAAAAAATCAAACAGAAAGCTGCCGTTCCCACTACTGGGCAACAGCCCAGAGTCAGGACCCCTGACTCTGCGGGAAGAGGATGAACTTGACCTTGTCCTGTCCCCCTCAGAGCCCAGCCCCTCCAGACTGCCAGGGGCATCATGTGTGCAAAGCCTCAGTCTGCGGTCCCCAAGTGTGAGGGTGGCCGTTCACCCAGTTTCAGCACCGACTCCGAACACATCCCTTGCCGTGGTTTAGGAGAATGAGAGATGGAGACGTCACAGGGCAGGGAGAAAAGTCCGGGGGGGGGGGGAGGGGACCCAACACCCCCACGCAGGGGAAGCGGGCATATCACGTTAAACTTCTGCTAAGCAGAACCCAGCTAACTGAAATGCCCCCCATGCCAAACTGGAGAGAAAGACTTAATCGACCAGAGTGCAAGCTAACGCCTGGTTTCAGTCAATAAATTTATTCCCAAGGCACAAACTCAGAATCACTTGCATTTCAATCACCTGTATCTCAAGTTCTGCTAATAAGGCTGGCACAGAAAACACGTCTAGTTCTTTTAATAGATTAAGCTTGCATCTTGATGGCATCTATTCACAAATTTTTAAACAAAGACTCTTTACCTTACGATGAATCCTTTTCTGTTTGCCAAACAGAACCACCTTCGTGACGTCAACCCGGAAGCTTGAGAGCATCACTTCTGGTTTGCGGAAACCGCAGCGATGGAGCAAAGAATTGTTGGGTTTTGAAGCCCTTACCCTGAGCCGTCGTTTTCAGATCAGACCATCACCCCCAAATCATAAAAGCTCGTGAAGCCAGTTAAAGTATCGCCGTCCCATAAATTCTGACGTTTCTGACATAATGAAGGGAATAAACAGGTAGCAGAGACTGGCTAGGTGTTCCTGCACCTGCTTCCTCTTTCCCCTAGACACTGGGAGCGTGTTTGCCCGCCTCCCTCTGCAGGGAGAGGCGGTCACCTGGCTGAGTCCCACCCATGGAACGGTGGGGGAGGAGTGCTGTGTGCCCCTCAGGCCTGCAGCATAACACCCTCCAGTGCACCATCCCCCGAGCTCTTCTCCTTTCAAAGTGACCCTGACGGCCGAGCCCAATCCCCGAAGCAGCCCCCACCAAACCAGAACACCTCTGTCACACCTGACGTGGAAGCACAATCAGCACCTGTTTGGTCAAGCCACTGAGGTTTGGGGTTTTATCTGCTACTAACAACGGTGCCCTAATAAATACCAGGCCAGAGACTTCACTTCTCATGACCCCCGTCACCTAACCTCCTCTACGGTGGCTTAATCCACCTTCCTGAGCGACTCTGAAACTGTCACACCAGCCCGCCTCTTATTTTTTTTATTTCACACACAGTCAGCTGCTTTTCGACTCTGATTCTGACTTTGCTTGCTCACAGCAGCACAAGCAAGGGTCTGAGGCTGGGAGTCTCGCGCCTGGATTGGTGTCGCCGCCCCGCCAGACCTCAGCGTGTCCCACGCAAGTCATGCCTGCAAGAGAGCGAGGCTGACAGACGCTCCAAAGCATTTCCACGGGAATGGAAACACGAGAAACAGGCGTCCTTCGTCACCAGCTCTCGGTGTGCCGACGGGCAGGACACCGCCGTGGCGTGCCACGACGCGCATCGGCTACGCCGCGTGGCCCGCAGCCCTTCGGCCAACTTCCTCTAGCGGCTGGAGCCTCTGACAGCCCTTCCTGGCGCTAACTCCACGGGGACGTCCGAGTGGCCCCCGCCTAGTGGAGACAGACGGTCAGCCGCCAACTCTGCGGACTAAGATCCTGCGCGCAGCTGTTCATCCCAGAGCAGAGAACTGAGGGCGAGCTGCTCTCGGATGAGCTGGGACGCTCGCTCCTCCATGGTTTCAGGGCACAGACTCCCTGGAAACGCACGCACGTGCGAGCACCGGCGCATCCCAGGGACAAACAGCGACGGCAACTCTCGGAGGAGTCCCACGGACACGCATCTGCGAGCAGGCCACGTGACCGCCAACCGGGGAAGAGGCCGCACTGGCAAGAGGCTAGACGGCCTCCCTCCCACTCTATTATCTAATCGGGAAGAAATCTAACCGTTCCTCCGGACTTTCTTCTCCCACCCTCTCATCTGGCCTCCGAGGATTCCATCCGGTGCTTCCCGGCCACCTGCAGCGGAAGCAGCTCGAATGATCCCGTGACGTCCGCGGGTCTGCCCTTCTGCGGCCCACGCAGCTGCCTGTATCTCCTCACTGCACCGTGAGGCCGCTCTGCAGCCCCGCGGCTGCCCCCTTTGTGGCCAGGGGAGCCTCGTTCTGCTCTCCCCACCAGAGCCCCCTCGCTGCAGAGGTGAGGGCAGCACCCATCACGGGGCTCTGTCATCTGCTTCCTTTGATTAGATAATCAACTTTCACCCAGAGCAGGATCACAGGACACAGAAGAACCAAATGTGAGTCCCGGCTCAGACACCAGGGACCCTATTAAGAGATAGCATAATGGGAAAGTAGTTTATTTTTTTTAAAAAAAAAGTTATATCTAAGCTATGTTTTTCAACAGTGTGCAGCTCAATTTCTGGCTTCCTATTCAAAGAAAGAGAAACGGGGTTTTGCTGAGATGGATACACAAATACAAGGTAAGGTTCTCTCCCTGGGCCCCCGGAGATGGATATGGCAGATCCTAATGACCTTCCCGGTGGAGATGTTCTGAGTCTCCTCTGGCAACACTTAACAGCTAGACGTAATCCTTCATGTCGAACCAAGGGGGTGTCCCCGTTTCTTCCACCTCCCCTGTGCCCCAGCAATCACTGCCCCTTGACAGACACTCAGAGGTAATGAGGGGAAGCCTTCAGTGCCCTTTACGCTTTCAAAGAACCCACATAATCCTGGCCAGTCACCCTCCCTGAGCCTCAGTTTCCTGCTCTGCAGCAGGAGGCAGTGGGAAGCAGCTGGTTTCTACGGCCTGTCCCAACTCCGTGTCTTTCCAAGTCCCCCGAAGGAGCCTGCTGGACAGCTGAGGCCAAGCCCCCGGTCCCACCCCGGGTCCCACCCCCACGGCCTGCAGCTCACCCGGCCCCACCACCACCGCAGAGTGGCGCATCCCGGTAGCCCCAGACGCCACGGTCTGGGCCACGAGAGATGCTGCCAAACCCCAGCAACCTGGGATGAGCCTGAGCTTTGCAAAGCAAAATGACTGTATTCCAAGACAGTGAGGTGGCTACCTCTCTAGGGGCTTCCTGGTTTTTCCCCCACTCCTTCTAAAAGCAGGAATTATGGCTGCACTTCCCTCACAAACACAGTCCTCAACCACTGCTGTGACGTCCTGAAGCAAAATGATCCTGGGAAAGTGGTGGCGGGGGCACCCGATGATTCACCCCCAGCCTGCAGTGGTGGCCAGGGACCGGCCTGCCTTGGAGGGCGGGTCTGCTTGCGAACAGCTGGCCCCCGCGGATGCCTCTCCCAACAGCTGTCGGGACAAACGGAGGACGGGAGGGCAGGTCCAGGCAGACTGTCCGCTGGGAGCTTCGGCAAAACCAAGATCCGACTCCTCCGGGTGGCTGCCGTCCAAAGGCTCTCCTGGACCCGCTAGGGACAGTCCCAGCAGGGAAATGCAGGAGGATCTTTACGATCTCTGAGGCCAGGCTCTCTTCTAAACGATGCCAGTGGTCACAGCCTAAAGGTCCCAGGAGGGTGCAGGAGGCTCCCAGTGTCAAATTCTCTGCAAATCCTCCCCACCGAACGCACCTAAACCTCAGCGATGAAACCAGTGCACACTTTGGAAACAGACCTCACTGCACCTGCAATGGGCTAGCAAGACGTACGAGGTGACGCTCCAGTGGCAGGAATGAGCCCAGGTCACGTGAGCGAGGCATACTCCATGAATGGGCACCCTTTGGACCATCCACTGGGAAGTAACGTAAAACCCAGGAATGTACGTTGCCTGAGACCCAGGAATCAACTCCGGGGCTTCACGCTGAGTAAAAAAAATCAAGTATTAAGAAGATATCTTAAAAAACGGATGCTCAACAGTAAACAACCTAAATCAGGGGCCCTCAAACTGTTTAAACAGGGGCCAGGTCACTGTCCCTCAGACCGCTGGAGGGCCGTTGGAGAGGGTGGTGCACATTCCACTCATGCGCGCTGTGGGCCCGGGACCAGTCGGCTGCTAAGCAGGACAGGCAGCGGCAAAAACACCTGGCGGGCTGGATAAATGTCCTCGGCGGGCCGCATGTGGCCCTTGGGCCCTAGTTTGAGGATGCCTGACCTAAATGCTCACAACAGGAGCATGAAGACGGAAGAACAATCTGAGAGACTCTTGTGCCACTATTAAAATAATCCTGAACGTAGAAAATGCTAACGACAATTCCTAAAAGGCATCGATTAAGGTCGTATCTATGCACAGACAAAAGAAAACGTTGGAAGAGGACAGAGAACAAGGGAAACAGGTAATCTGTTGAAACTGGATCATAGGAAATCATTCTTCAGTGATTATTTCCTATAGTGCAGTAAACGTATTACAGCAATAACACGGTCTGTGAAATAAATAAAAAGTATTTTTTTTTTTAATTTAAGAGACGACGTCACAAAGCCTTTGGACAGAGACAGGAAGAGCAGGCTCCCGATCGAGACAGGCAGCCACGCAGGCAGGAGAGGAGCCCCACAAGCACAGACGGGCAGTGATGCAACCAACTCCACGGCTCCAACTTTTTGACATTTACCAAAGTGCTGCTGGAAGTACTGCCTTGGAATGGAAAGGCAGGCTTTCCACCCAAAAAGGGGGGCGGGGGTGGAGGCATTTCTTTCATAATCACAAATTTCTCTGAAATACAACGGGGACACACTTTTTTTTTTTTTTTTAGAAAAGGAATTATCCCATATATCGGGGACCTACGCGTACTTCCGCTCGGTTTTCTTTGCCTGATTTATATCCGTAAGAATCGAGATTACCCTTCTGGAGTTTGAAACTCCCATTTATACATTGTTTCAGACAACGTGTAGGTAGGTCTGCCCAACTGCACTTCTGTAATGGGCTGGTGGGCAGGACATGTGCGTGGGGTGATTTATGGGAAACAGCCTCCAATCATAGCCTGCGTTAAACTCCCAGAAGAAAAAGGAACTATTGTCGGCAAAGGCGTAAGGCCGGTCATTGCAAAAAGGCGGAGTCGGAGACACTGCTGTTCGGCAGGAGAACACGTGGAAGTGGTCAGAACCGCTTTACGGCCCACCTTGATGGAGTTAAACAGTTCAGGACTTCCCTCCCCAATCTCTTCCAATCCACCAAGCTCCTGGCACTTCTCCTTCAAGTGGAAAGAAAAGAAATCTGCCTCCCAGACTCACCACTCTCAGGCAGGTTTTACCAACGTGAAGTTCAAAAGGTTTGCCTGCCTCTATTCTTTGGAATTTGACCCCAAGACATTCTTAAAAGATGACCAGGGACTAAAAAAAAAAAAAAAAAACCCAGTGGCAGGTAGCAGAGAGCAGACAGAAGGGTTAAAGAGGAAGGCCAGCCTATCCCATCCTGGCTTTTCCTGCAGTCACTCCCAATCAGACAGCCTAATTACAGAGCGGAGCTGTTTATGGACTAGAAGAGCCAGTAAACAACCAGGAAACACAACTCCTCACTGGTCTCTAATTAAACCGGGCCTGTCAATGGAAAAATATGGTACTTTGGAGTTTTAGGATATCCTTGTTCCTTAGTTCTGAGATGGGTGATGCATAGTTCACTCCTTTTCTGGAAGACAGTCCTCCCCTGTGCTGGGCTGGGCCAGCACCTTCCCTCCCCGCCTGAGGCCGTCTGGATGTTTGCAATCACTTTTTTTTCTTTTTATAACTCACTTTTCTTTTTTAATGGCAGGGTAAACCAGCCAGGGCTAGAGAGATGGGCAGGTCTGAACCAGAGTGCAGGGAATGCGATAGGGTCTTAAGCCTGCACAGCACAATGCCCCTCCGTACCTGGGAATCTAGCTGAAAACGGCAAGGTGAGTCTGACTACCAGCGCCCAGCTCCTGCAGAGACGGACAGTATCAGTGACCGATGGCCTTCGTGTGCCCCTCAGAGGGAGGAGCTCAAGTGCGTGCAAATAGAGAAATGCAATCGGGTTACCCTGGGAGCTGATAACCAAGACCTAAGGGGAAAACAAACACCAGCTGGGACCCCCGTGCCAGGGAAAACAGGGACCGCTTTTGAGCAACTGTGGGTCTCTGAATCCTGCAACGGACAAATCACAGCTACGAAGATGTGGATTTCCCGCAAGGGTAACTGTCTACTCCTGATGACCTTATCAGTGCCTGGAGCCCTCCAGACCTTGCGAATAATCCAAAAAGGAAGTCCTGGAACAGGTTAACCTGCGCTTCGAGTCTCCCCCACAGTTCCGAGACGCGGAAGTGCCCGGCACGTGGGACCACAGGCGTAGCGGCCGAGTTCTGCCACTTCCGAAGAGTGAAAGAGACTCCCTGCGACTCTTCCTGAGACGACCCCCCCCCCCAGAACCACAGCAGACAGCCCCGCCAATAAAGGCTGGAGCTGCACGGGGCGGGTAACGGGGCAAGTGCCACCCCAATGAGATCAGCCCGCCGCTAGTTTCCACATCTGCTCAAGAGCCTCGTCCCTGTTGGCCAGGAACCGCTGAGCCACAGCCCTGGCCAGAGAATGGAATCCCTTTCTCAGCCTCCTCGTCCTCCGCCCGCCCTGGAAACGCTGGGATTCCCCGGCCGACGCCCCGGCCACGCAGCAGCTGGGTGCTCAGCCACCCCCATGGTGCTGTCCTCCTTCAGATAACCCCCAAAGGGAGGGCCCAGCCCGGCTCCGAGCTTGGCAGCCACCCACCCGCAGCCTCCCAGGCGACAGGAGCCGCACGATAGCAGCACGGCCAACGCTCAGCTCATCCGGGTGCCAGCCCTGACCGAGCGGCCCACCCCATCCGGCCTGGACCAAATCCACCAACCCCCAAGTCCCGCACAAGCCCCTTCTGAATCGCTCTGAGAACCCGCCGGGCCCTTCCGTCCATCCTACAGCCCCTATCTCACGCCAGCGGCTCTCAGCAGGCCAATGTGCCCATGGTGGGGATGTGATCGGGACATCTGACCCTGGCATGCGGTGGACGGAGGCCAGAGACGCTCCTCGACCTCCGCCAGTGCCCAGGACAGCTCCCCAGAACGAAGAACCCTCTGGAAAAACCGTGAGCAGTGCTGAAGCTGAAGAGCCCTGTCCCAGGCCCACACCTGCCCTCCAGCAGGCTCCTGCCTGCTCTGCACAGGGAAGCCAGAGCAGCCATTCGCCTCTGGCAGATGTCATTCCTCCCTCGATGCTGGAAAGCAAAGCAGTGACGCGACGCCCACACTCACTGACAACCACCGGTGACACTCTGGTGTCTCTCCTCCCGCCTTTTTTCTGGGCCCATATATAGTAATAGTGTTTTTATTTCAGAAAAAGTGTATTTACTTTTTTTTTTAAAAAAATTGAGATTATATTCAACCTATTTTGTCATTTGTTTTAACTTAAATATTTTCCATCATCATGTTGATGTTTATTTTTAACCGGTCTCTACTCACAACTTTTTTTCTGAAGCACACTCCAGTTTTCTTCATATTTAAATGACACCTGCTCTGTGCAGAGAAACCGGCCGGATGATGGCCTGGGACGTCCGGGCGGCTGCCGTTCCAAGAGTGAGTGCGGCTGGGACGGGGCCGCACTCACCTCTCACAGTCATGACATTCGGGGGGCTGCACGTGGTCATCTGGTCTCACCTCCTACTTTGCAGCCAAGGACACTGAGGCCCGGGGAGAGGAATGTACCCAGGCCATAGGCTACAGCATGTGACAAAACCAACCAGAATCTTGACCTGCTGTCTGTCCACACCTGTGATGGTGAATTTTGCGTGTCAACTTGATTGAGCCAAGGGATGCCCAGGAAGCTGGTAAAACACTATTTCTGCATGTGCCTGTGAGGGTGCTTCTGGAAGAGAGAACATTTCAGATGGAGTAAAGGAGACCTCCCTCGGCCAGGCGTGGTGGCTCACGCCTGTAATCCTAGCACTCTGGGAGGCCAAGGCGGGCGGATCGCTCAAGGTCAGGAGTTCAAAACCAGCCTGAGCAAGAGAGTGAGACCCCCGTCTCTACTGAAAATAGAAAGAAATTAGCAGGACAACTAAAATTATATAGAAAAAATTAGTCAGGCATGGTGGCGCATGCCTGCAGTGCCAGCTACCTGGAAGGCTGAGGCAGGAGGACTGCTTGAGTCCAGGAGTTTGAGGTTGCTGTGAGCCAGGGTGACGCCACAGCACTCTAGCCCAGGCAACACAGTGAGACTATGTCTCAAAAAAAAAAAAAAAAAAAGGAGACCTCCCTCACCAATCTGGGTGGGCCCCATCCAGTGAGTGCCCAAAGGTGCAAAAAGTTGGAGGATAGCGAATTCACTGTTCGAGCCGGGACACTCACACGTCAGCGCTCCTGGTTCTTGGGCCTCCAAACTCAGACTGAACCCTACCACAGCTTTCCCAGTTCTCCAGGAAAAGACCGCAGATCATGAGACCTCTCAACACCCATCACCAAACCAGCCGGATCCCATTACAAATCTCCTCTTATGCTCACATGTCTCCTATCGGTTCTGACTCCTTGGAGAACCTGACTGATGCAACACTCATTGCCTCCTGTAACCTGGTACCTCCTCTGCCTGTTCGGAAACGTCTGAAATGGACTGCCCTCCGGCCCAGACTGTCCACCTTCCTTCATGTTCCTCCTAAAAATTACATCTTGAGTGCTCACAGGGTAGTGGGCAAACCGTCACAACCACCCTACAAGGCAGCTCCTTATCCTCAATTCACAGGTAAAGAAACTGGGATCTGGGGAGCTGCCACGTAGGACAATGAGTCCGCCAGTGAGCTGGGGGTGTTTCAGCTTCCTGGGCTGCTGTGACAAAATACAACATCCTGAGTGGCTTAAGAAACAGAAACGTTATCTTCTCACAGTGCTGGAGGCCACAACTCCAAAATCTGGGTGTCAGCAGGGCTGGCTCTTTCCGAGGCCGAGAGGGAGTCTGCTGCAGCCCTGTCCTAGCTTCGGGTGGTAGTTGGTGATCCCCGACATCCTTGGCCTGTGGAGACACAGCCCCAGTCTCTGCCTTGACTTCACACGACGCTCTCCCTGTGTGCATCTGCGTCTAAATCCCACCTCCACGTTTTTTTTTTTTTTTAAGGAGATGGGGTCTCACTCAGCCTCCCAGGCTGGAATGCAGTGGCACAACCATAGCTCACTGCAGCCTCAAACTCCTGGGCTCACCCAATCCTCCTGCCTCAGCCTCCCGAGTAGCGGAGACAAGTACAGGCACGAGCCAGCACCCCTAGCCAATTTGTTTTAAAGACGGTGTCCTGCTGTGTCGTCCAGGCAGGTCTTGAATTCCTGGGCTAGCGTCTCAGCCTCCCGAGTTGCTAGGATTACAAGCGTGAGCCTCCACGCTCAGCTAAGCTTCCTTTTATAAGGGCACAGATTAGGGGACCGCCCTACTTCAGCATGACCTCATCCTAACTAACGGCATCTGCAGAAACCTCATTTCCATTCTAAGAATGACATCCCAAGGTCACACTCTGAGGGACCGCATGTTAGGACCGCAACATGTTAATTTGGAGGAGGGCTAACGCAACACAAGTGATGACACAGCATTCGGTCAGTCCGACTCCCCTCCCAGCCGGCAGAGCCCTGGAAGAGCTAGAGTCTGGGCCGGTGTCACCAGAAGCTGACGTGGAGGGTCCCAGAGGCCCGGGATGTCTAGAAGTGGGCACCTGGGGCCTCCACAGGGGAGGGCTCCTGACGTCCCCAACATTTATCCAGAGAGCCTAAGGCGGGATGTCCAACTTCCCGTCCCACAGCAAGAGCTTCCTCTTTGGTGCGGATTCTTTGAGTTCAGTGACCCCACAAAAACTCAGTGAAGGGGTGAGTTCATTTTGTAGTAAGGTCACCCCAAAAAAACCACCACACAGGGGACACTATCCCGTCCCTCTGCACATGGCCAGGTAAACTCTTGAAAGGTGTCCTAAGGGGGTTGTGGGAGGACAGCACACTCACTTAAGAAAAAAAGAGAACTAAGGTGGAAGAAATTTCAGGACCAGCTTTTTTTCTTTAGACTCCTTTGCCCACAAGATGAGACTTTCAAAGCACTGAAAGGAAAACATGTGTCCCACCCAGAACAATCTGTCGGGAAACCTTCGAAATCTCCTGTTTCCAACCTTCCCGGCCTCGTGCGATTACACTTCTCGGCAACCACGGCTCTCTGCGGCTCAGCTTTGGAGAAGACCCCACGGATAACCGATCTCTACCCAGGAAAAGTCGTCGATCTCGTAGATGGATCTAGCAGATTTCCAAAATAAAACCAAAGTGCATTCTTTCTTCTGTCTTGTTCCCTAGAGACTTTACCCGTGGTCTTCAGATGGTGTTGAATGATCTCAGACGATGCAACTTGTTCGACGATGGATAAAAGAATAAATCTATTAGACAGACCCAGATAATAAATTCTCAGAGCAACGTGTTTTCCCAGGTGGATGAAAGCAAGCAAGGTGAAAGTTGATGCTGCAAGACAGTGGGAAGAAGAATTGGAAGACACGTCCTGCAAAGACGATCGCAGGGAGGTGGCGGCATGCACACCTCGCTCGTGGACGAACAGCACTTCCTTCTCAGGTTCTCTCTGGCAGACGTCCTCATTTCCACGTGTGGACGAGGAAGGGGAGGCTTGGAAAGGCCTGCCAGCCCTACCCACTGCCACACGGGCGCGTTCCACCTCGGGACACCTGTCTCCACGTCCTGCCACCAAGGCACCTCCTGACCACCAGGCCCGGGGCCAGAACCTCCTGCAAGATTCCCAGCTGGAGAAGAACCGTCCATGCTTCAGAAGGGAAACTGGTCCCCAAGCTGGGCAAGTGCCACAGAAAATCCCACGTGCATCTTGAGGACACACGGTTGGCCACCACTGCAAGGGTGACGGGGTGGAGGTGGACGAGGGACTGTCCACTCCACCCACGTCACACAACAAGACACCATTCAACACCCACAACCAGCCGAACAGTGTTTCTGAGCCAAACCAACCCTCCTCCATCAGACGTGAGCTCAATTCTTGCCGAAAATCAAACTTTTCAACACTTTGAAAAGACGACAGTATTTTGACCAAAATAAAAACAAACAAACCAACAGCGTGCTCAGTCTTGAATTAAACTAAAGCAGGAACGTGGAGAAATCTGAGGAGGAAAAAGCCACAAAAACGCGGAACACAACCCTCATTCTAAACTGCGGTGCTGAGGAAGAACGTGCAGGCGGCTCCGAATCGCCCCACGGCCCGGCCTCTCCTGGACGATTTGCAGAGTCTCGGGCACAACCGGTCGGCAACACGGGTCGCTCAGCCGATGAGAGACGCGCTGAATTCACAGCCCGAGAGGCTCAGTTTTGACATAAAAACTAGTTTTCCGATTGACGCTGCCTGTGGCAGGACAGGGTCCCATCTCAGGGACGCCCCAGGGAATCTCACGTCTGAGAGTAAGTAAACAGTGCCACACACAGGGACTGTGATTGTTACAGTTACTCATGTTGAAGACTCCAAAAGATGTGCGGATGAAACGTAAACACACACAGATAAACAGTTACCTTGTTTATACACAGAGCTCTCAAAAGCAGAGCTCTCATTTAGCAATGCACCCACATACAGACTCAAACATGTATTTTGGAATATACACAATAAACAATTACCCAGGACTCAAAGAAGAAATTCGGGAGACTGTGGGAAAATCGAGGGAGAAGCCCCAGAACTTGCCTTAAAGCCCGGGCTCCAGCTTTCCATCCCACACCCAGGGAGTGGGAAGCTTCCAGGAAGTCAGGGCACGGGGCGCAGCCTTGCAGGGAGCAGCTTCTGGGGCTCAGAAAACGACACCCCAAAGCAAAGGCCTCCCCCAGACGCAGCCTTAGAGCGAAGTCTCTCTCTGGCCGTCTCCTGCCCCCATCTGCCCTGCCGTAAGCCACAGAAACTAGAACTCCTCTTCCCCAAGGCAGGTCACGGAAACCAGAACCTCTTTCTCCAAAGCCAGTCATAAAGCCTAAAATATCAACCTTCCTCCTCCCTCCTCCTTCCTATGTTAACAGCTGGCCATGAAAAAGTTAAGACCCTCATTCCAGAGAGTTCCCACCCCGTACCCAGGAGGAAGAAATGCTGTAGCAGCAAAGATGCCAATAAGAATCTGCACAGACAGGCCTGGAGGGGATCCCCCGCTCAGTCTGCTACCGTTAGCGCACCCCCTTTTGTCCAGCGCAGGCGTGCACGGCTGGCCCTGCCTGGCAGAACCCCTGCATACAGACGGCTGCCCCTGCATCTCCGGGCCCCCATTCTGCAGGCTCCTGCGCCACAGTAAGTTATGATCAAGTACATCTGACGTGCTTTTCTCTTGCTAACCTGTCTTCTGTTACGGGGTGCCAGCCATGACCTGTATGAAGGAGAGGAAAGGGGTCACTCCCTCTGCCCCTACAACCTCACGCAAAAGCAGAACTCAAAAGCTCACCGAGCTCCCCAGAGCAAGGGGTTCAGAAGCTGCACACTGGGTTTCTGGCTTTTAAGGAGGCTGAGACCCCCTCCCACAAAGCTAGGGCCAAGGTGGCTGGCCCCCCTTTTTCCAGCAGCAAAGCCCCCACCCCTCCCCCGGGACAGTTATGTAAATCTAAGCAGGAAAATCAAAGCGACAGAGCACGTTTTATAAACCACACACCAACACGCCACCAGGTGCCAGGAAAGCAAAACCGGGCAGCTGAACCCCATGGCCGCTAGCAGGTCCTGATTAAGTCAGCCCGCGCTGCTCCGCACGGGAAACACGACCACCGAGACAGCAGGAGCGGCGACAGAGCGGCCATCCCCAGAGAGAGGCCAGGTGGAACTAGGCAAAACGAGCTCCTGATGCAGCCCACGTGCCCCAGGTGCAGCCACGACCCCCACCTGATTTCAGCTCAGGAGAGAAACCGTATCAAACTTGGCCATCAGCAGATGGTCATTAGGTGACCCCAGGTGCATCTCAGATTCGCGGGCTCAACAAAGCCCACAAGGCACGCAGAGCTCGCCACGGCAACTGCTCACTGCTGCACGAGCAGAGGAGAAAGCACAGGTGGAGGGGAGGCTGGGGCTCTGCCCGACACAGTTCCCCAGCCCAGAGGACGGCCAGTGGCCCTGGAGCTGAGAAACTGGCTTCTCCAGCCTGTGGGCGCGGCTGGCTGGGCTGCCTGCTGGGACCAGGAAGCCAGTGGGTTAATTCCCTGTAAGCCATCTAACTGCCAGGGCGGCCAAGCCCTCGGGTCCTGCAGATAACCCACTCTCGCTTTGAGTATTAATGAGAATTATTTGGCCACGTACGACCCAAAACCCTGAACGGTGGTTTAAACAAGGCAGGAGGTATTTCCCTCACACATTAATAAAATCTCCAAGTGGGCTGCCCCTGGAGGCAGGCCAGCGACTCCACAAACCCGGACCCCTTCCAAGGCCTGTGTGGCCCTCACCGAGACGGTGGCTGCCATCGCCGTGCGTGCTGGGACAGATGGAAGCAGCAGAGGGGAGGGGCGAAGGGACCCGTCGGCTTTTAATGAGCTCTTGCAGAAGCTGCCACAAACACCTACAGGTGCATCATCCCACGGGAGCAGCCACACCTGACAGTGGCCGAGGACCGGCACGCACAACCCGAATGTCATCAGATCATCAGCGTCCCCACCTGCCACAGGCGTCCCCACGGTGAATTTCCACCCCAACCATGTGGAGCAGCTGTCACCACCCCTTTTTCCATCTGAGGGCAGCAAAGCACAGAGAGGTGGAGTGACTGGCCCAGGCTCACACAGAAACCAAGCCCAGTGGGGGTGGCCCTCCTGGGAAGCAGCGGAGAGCAGAAGACAGGTGCTAGAGGGAGGATGGGGGGGTGCCCTGTGAGTCCTTCTTCTCAAAGAGGGGCCTGGCAGACCGAGTTCTGCGGGCACAACCAGGACCACACTGAACCCAGGCTCCCTGTCCACCCACAGCGCCCAGCCGCTGGACACCTTCCTCCCTGGGTCTCCCCTCCCCCGCCTCTCCTGTGTTACCCCAACAGCCCGGCGCTCAGGGCTGCCCCAGCCATCGCCCTTCCTTGTGCTACACACGCTCCACTATTCCGTGTGACTCTCCTAACCGGCCTTCCCAAGTCCTCCGGGGTCCCCCATTTCCCGCCCTGGGATCTGATGGCACTAGCATCCCCCGGCATGTCCTCTCCACGGGGAGCGGCGTTTCTGGCGTGTCTATTATCCGCAGGAGTCACGAACCCCGGCAACGTCAGCCGCCCGCCCCGTGGATTTCCCCTGGGTCTGTCGCCGGGGCACCCAGGCTTTCCCGGCACATTTGCATGAGAAGGAGCTAGACTGCGGGCCCTGTCAAAATATTTTCTGACAGGCCAAAGATGCGTTTTTGCGATGTGATTCACAGTTACCAGAGAACGTGCTCGCAATATGCTTCCGCAATCTGCCCGTCGCCACGGCGGCTCTTTGTTTTGATCGGGCTTCGGCTGGCTGTCGTCGCTCTCGTTCATACATTATGCAACCCGCACCGGGCTGGGCCAGCACACAGACCTCTGTTCAAATAATTAGGAGGAACCAGGAACAGAGGTGGCGGGGCTGAGCGTTGCCATGGCGGCGGTGGCAAGGCAAGGTGGTCATGTTCCAACGAAGGACAAACCCACACCTGAGCCGTGATGAGCGGCACGGCATACCTATCAGCCAAGGATGCAGTCATGGCTGCGAGAGTCGAAGCATGCACCTGCCACTTCTCCCCCAAACCAGCCCCTGATTCTTACAGGTCACAAATAACATGGATTTGCTACATTGTAACACAACGTGGGAAAATGCTTGTGCCATCAGGCTATGAACTCAAACATCTTAAAAAAAAATAATGTACAGAAAACGTTTAGGAGGAATTCCACCACAATATTAATAAGGATGTGTGATAAGACTCCCAAATTTTTTTAAAAATCATCCCCTCCCCCCAATGTGTGTTTCTTTTGGCACAAAATCTTTCTATAGTTAGGTATTTTGAAGCTTCATATTCGTGCACTACTGTCCTGCTGGCGAAAAAATGCAATCGGGTATTTTGTATACAGTGATGAAGTGGTTAACACCTGCTTTGGAATATAGTGCTTTTAATTAATAAGATGTCATAAAAAATCCCCTGAGGAATGGTCATTTCTTGCCTTCTATGAAGCCTATTGATGTCACATTATCAATAGTGATTTTTTTTCATTTTTTTCTTTTTTTTTTTGAGACAAGGTCCCGCTCTGTTGTCCAGGCTAGAATCCAGTGGCACAATCATAGTTCATTATAACTTCAAACTTCTGGGCTCAAGTGATCCTCCCGCCTTGGCCTCCCTAAAGTGTTGGGATGACAGGCATCAGACACCGCAATGATTTCCTACTCTTGAAAATCCTCACGTGGCCCCAGGCTGGACACCTGGTCCCCACACTGGACAGTGGTGCTCACCTGCTGATCTGTACGTCTGTCCTGCTCTTTTCTTGGCCTACCGCATCTGCCTATAGCCCCAGCACTCCACCCGCCCGCCTGCCTCCCCACCCCCTTGAAAGTGTGATCGCATCGCAGCTCCCTCATCCTTCCAGAGCATCCAAGGCCCCACCCAAGCCTGTCTCCCTCTTCCCTCAAAGATTCCGCTGGGCTCTCCAGGCCCCGGGCACTTCCAGCTGCTTTGCTCTTATGCCCGGAGCTCCTTGCCAGGCCTCCCTTCTGCCAAGCCCACTGCCAGAAATCCACACCAAGAACTCCCCCTCTCCAGCCCCTCCCTGCCCCCCGCACCCCTGCTCAGTGTCCCTGGGAACGAAGGCAGGAGCACTGGGTGGCGGTCAGGCTCGGTGTCCTCTGCTCCAACAGCTGCTCTACCACGGGCAAGTGAAGGGCTCTCAACCCGCCCCTTTGAAAGGACCGCAGAGGTGCCCAGGGCTGGCTCTGCCCTCCCCCACCCCCGGACGACTAAGCTCCCCCATGCAGCGGAAGGGTCTGGCTCCCTGTGGGTCTTGAGCTTCCCCTCGCTTCCCACCGGCTGCAGACCTGCCTTGCCTCGGAGAACCGCCCAGTCGACGAGTAGGGGGCCGGGACCCCTCCCTGCATCAGTCCAGAGCTGGCACACCCACCCCCCCCCCACCAAACACGCCGTTTCCTTCCCTAAGTTCACGCTCCCCGTGAACCTCTCCCTCTCCCCCGTCGATGAGATCCCAGGGCATATTTCTCCCAGTTCTGACCTCGTCCCGTCTCCCTCCGGCCAGAACTCAACAGCAGCATCCAAACCACTGAGGAAGACAGCCAAGAAAAGCCATTTCCCTTTCTCTGCAATAAGCGTGAGCCTCAGCAGCGAGTCATTTCAAACGGGAACACCAGGACGGGAGACTGAAGGCTCTGCCGGGGACGGGGCGCTGCGCCGTGACCACGCCGGGAAATCCGGGAACGCGGACCACAAGAGCAGCGACGGCCGCCGCTGCTGCCCACGGCACCGCACTCGGAACCGCGACGACCAGAACCTGAGGCTGCGGAGGACGGCGCGTGACACAGAACAACTCAGAACCGGCACCGGCCAGCGCGAGAAGACCATGGGGTGGCGCCACCGTCCCTTACGGATAAAAGGACGCCAACAATGAGATGTGCAATGAGATGACAAAAGTAACAACGGTGCACGTTGTCTCTTACTCTTCAACAGTTCAGTTTCAAATTCACCTTATGTAGACAATGAAAATAAACCCAACAAAATAACAAAATAAACGTGCTAGTTTGGCCCAGTACTGCGGGATTTCAAATATTACGGTCCACGGTGGGACATGCACGGTGGGACATGCTAGAACCAAGCTCAGAAGCATGGCCTAGGGCCAATCCAGCCCACCACGTGCTTTTTGCAAGTAAGGTTTTACTGAAACGCACCCACGCCAATTTGTGTGCTTCTCCCTGCAACACGGGAAACTGTACCATCCCTGAAGCCGAAAATATTCACCGCCCGCCCTTGCAGAAAGTGCGTGCTGACCTCTAACAAAACCTTTTCTTTCAAGTACACTTTCCCCCTCAAAAATAGACTTTTAATATCACCGAGGTTACTTCTATTCAAATAACTTTGTTTATATAAATAATGTGTGTTCAATGAGGAAAAGAGTAATATACACACATATAGGAAAAAAATTTAAAGGACCAGGCATAGTGGCTCACACCTGTAGTCCCAGCACTTTGGGAGGCCAAGGT
This sequence comes from Mirza zaza, assembly GCA_008750895.1. Classification (NCBI taxonomy): domain Eukaryota; kingdom Metazoa; phylum Chordata; class Mammalia; order Primates; family Cheirogaleidae; genus Mirza; species Mirza zaza. The sequence goes on from VSMD01072567.1 coordinate 62,401, forward strand.
GGGAGGATCACTTGAGGCAAGGAGTTTGAGACCAGCCTGGGCAACATAGCAAGACCCCACCTTCACAAAAAATTAGCCAGTGTAGTGACATGCACCTGTAGTTCCTGCAACTCAGGAGGACAAGCTTGAGCCCAGGAGACAAGCTTGAGCCCAGGAGAGGGAGGCTACAGTGAGCTATGATGACGGCACTGCACTCCAGCTCAGGTGAGATAGCAAGACCCTGTGGGAGAAGAAGAGGGGAGGGGGGAGGAGAGGGGGAGGGGAGAGGAGGGGGAGGGGAATCATCCATAAAATTCACTGTCACACCACAAACGTTCTGGTGTACGTCTTTCCATGTATTATAGAATGGAATATATGTACAGAATATAGTATATTTCTTTATTAATAGAAATATACACATAGTTTTTTAAAAACATTGGCATTAACTTGTGCCACATACTTGCCATGTGCCAGGCACTGTACCCCAGCCCTCCCCTGGGTCTCCCCAATAATCTACCAAACCAACTTACGAGAGACAGTGCTGGCCAAATTCAGTTATCCCTGCCCACTGCACAATATGGAAACCAACAGGGTTATTTACATTTTTCCCCAATTTTTTACTCTTACGCAATGCAGCAACAAATACCTGTGCATTCTTTTTGCAAACACCCCTGCTAATACTCTACTTCCCCATTAAACCTTTCTCTGCGTAGAATTTCTAGACTGAATGTGCGAACAGTGTTCATGTTTTGGTCGCATGTTGTCACAATCCCTTCCAGATGGACTGGGCAACATATGCTCCTACCAATAGTATGTGACAACCTCCTAAATTATTATAATCTTCTATCGGAAACCTTATTAAGCCATGATTACAATGAAAAGACCCAGCCGAAGCTAAAAACAAACCTCATGACGTCTGTCGGACTACTACCTATTTCACCTCGAGCAGAATGTGTCACCGCCAACTCTGTGTTAGAAACACAGTACGAGGACCTCCTGAACACACACCTGCCCTCGTTTATGTTGTCATCTTTTAACTCGCTTTTTTTGGTTGAAGTTCATAAAGAACTAATATTTGGCAACTTGGACTTGCAAAATCGACAGTCCAGCCGGGTTAATAACAGCGGATTCACAAAGCACAGTTCTCTCTTTCAGATCATCCGAGCCCACCATTCCCTCCACGAGAAATGCACCTTTCTCCCCAACACAACACACGCAGCCAGCCCTGACCTCAGCGACGTGGGACCCCCATGATTTTCCTGCAGTTGTCTCCACCAGACGTCCGACTGTGCACGGCCTGCAAGTCCTCACACGTCTTCCAAGTCGCAGCACAAGTCGCCTTCCGCTCACGGCTGTTATAAAGGCGTAGTCCCTGGAGCCGGAGGTCTCCCAAAGCAGCCTCGGGTCTGCACAGAGCTGCCTGCCTGCCGTGGTCAGAGGTTTCAGGGTCACCGAGGAAAAGGCAGCAGCGTCAAGAGTCAGGATCGAGCGCCGGGGCGATTCCGCCACCGCTTCCCTTCCGATGGCCACACCTGCCGAGACCGGAGGGGGCTGCGGCGGAACCTCTGCACCTTCCCCACGACACACAGGCACCAACAGCACCACGGTCACCAGCACACGTGCACACACGCACACTGTGCATACAGCACACGCATGCAGCGGAAAACACAACGCTTTTATTTAAAAATATTTTAAGTTCTAATTGGAATATTCTAGAGCAGGTAAAAGAAAGAAAGAAGCGGAGCAACACGTAACAATTTTTCTTTTCATGCAAACTGCAGGAGGACCTCCCCAGGACGTTCCCACTGTAGGTTCTGACCTCTCAGACAGGCAGAATGCCATTTATTGCCTAAGGACACACGCGCAAGTCATCCCAGTGGGAAAGACACAAGCCGTCTTCAACAGAATTGAGGAGGCAGTGCCGGGCCTCCCACTCATCTGTAATGTTTCCCTTCGTAAACTTCAACACACACACCCCCCATACAGATGAAGCAGATATAGTCAAATGTTAAATCAGGGAGAAATGGCATTTGTTCATCATGGTCATCTCTCTGATTTTTAGTATTTGAAGCATTCTATACATTCAACCATTAAAAGGTTCACTTAGCAGTGAGAAGCACAGCATCACTTGGGGTGGTGGGTGCAGAGCTGACACCGGGCCCTCAGTGCTCCTGGATCCCACCTGGGAGCGCTGGCCGCGCTCGGCGTCCTTCTGTTAGTCATCAGCAGCGCTGGGTCCCCCAAGGCCACTTACAGGCGTGCTGGGTGTGATCTGACTTATCCATGAGACAGCTCAAATTGAAACCATCTTTAAAACGGAAACAGAAAATATTCCTCTTGGGCACTATACCTTATTAAATATCATCTTTTGTTATATTACAAATACTAAGTGTTGCATAAATATTGAAAAAAATACAAGATTAAAAAAAAAAAAGAATCTGACATGGAAACTAATGGCACAGGGTGGCCGAAAGCAAAAAAAATGTGTCATTCATTCTGAGAAAACATCTAAATTGAGGGGAGGAGTCAGGATCTAAAAGTCAAGAAACGCATCGCAATTTCGTCACAGGCCTGAGACTGGCGCCCTAGCCTTCCGCCCACTCCCAGCCTGGCTCCAGAGCCCACAGCACTGGCACCTGGCACCTGGCAGCTGGGCCCGGGGCCGGCAGTGCAGGGAGAGGCATGGGCGCGAGGAGCAAAGGCGAACGCTCTGCACCAAACGGCTAGTGTCATCCTGAAGCCCTGAAGCAGCAAATCTCAGAGCCACCGCCTGCAGAACAAGCGAAGTCTAATAACCCACCATTTCCAAATTAACTAATTTTCCATCCCCAAAATACGCTCTGCTAATGTTTACACGACGAAGCAAAGCAAACCCTGATGTGCAGGCTGACGCCCATGGATTCCTTTGTTGTGCTCAACACGCTGCAGTCTCCACGCAGAGGTCAAGCCTGCAGAGTGTGCGCAAATGCCCAAAGCAGTCCATCCGTTCTGATGCATTCATTGTTTCTGCAGCTGCTTTGAAACTTCCAAAGGAAAGGAAAGGCTCATTTATTTTAAAATATCAGAGGTACAGCAGCCTGGGGACCATCAGGCAATCAACAGGAAAACGGGCTGCAAGAAAGACATTGGTTACCCCCAAAAGCACGTTGGCTTCTAACCTCTCCTGCTTTTCAACCCCTGACTATACTCAAATCCAGGGATGGTCACTGCTGTTGACGTTCTATTTATTCCGCTCCCGCTTCCCTCTGGGTGCAGGTGGGAAGGGCTTGGAGCATGGGTCCCAGGCCACCATGATTTTACATATTCACTGGTCCTACATCCTCTTCCTTGAAGCAATGCTGACTGCCACACGAGACTACAAACACCACAACTTACTTCCTACTATGACTGTCCAGTGTGCGTGTACAGGAAACAACATGTGAGATTCCCTGAAATCTCACCGTGTAGCAGGGTCTGGGGTAAATGGCTTCATGGTAAGAACAGAGTCTGGCACACGTGAGTGCTCAACAAGCATTAGCTACCGTGAGCCACACCATCCATGACACGTGGGTGAGTGTGGGCAGAGCGCCTGCTTGAGATCTGGTTGGTGTTCCAACTTCACAGGTCAGGTTTTCAAAACTGACATTGGCTAAAGGGGTCAAAGTTGACTTTGTTAGTCCACAAATAGGAACCACTGGGCCACCGGAGTTCAGTTAAAGCAAGCACAGCAGGAGCCAACACTGTCCTTCCTCCCCAACAACTGTCTTTAGATCCCACAACCCTGGCTTGGCAGAACGAGTCCAGGCACAAGCTCTAGACCCATTCAGCACACACCTTTGAGGAGAGAACCCACCACGAGGCCAAGGGACCTCTGAAGGAAGAAGGTGCTACAGAGCACTGGCTGGCCAGAGACCATCCGAGATGTAACAATGCTTAGCTCATCCCAGGGCCTGCTGACCAGAGCTCTGCTCCTCTGTGAACACTACAAAGCCAGCAGCGTGAGGGCTGGTGTGACGCCGGCCACTCCTAGGAAGTAGAAGACGACAAGTTTCTTTCCCGAAATTGTGACGAGCATGAAGAACACCAGATTTTAACTCAAACTTCTTTTTTTTTCTAAGACAGAGTCTCACTTTGTTGCCTAGGCTAGAGTGAGTGCCGTGGCATCAGCCTAGATCACAGCAATCTCAATCTCCTGGGCTCAAGCAATCCTCCTGCCTCAGCCTCCCGAGTAGCTGGGACGACAGGCATGCACCACCACGCCCGGCTAATGTTTTGTATATATATTTTTAGTTGGTCAATTAATTTCTTTCTATTTTTGGTAGAGACGGGGTCTCGCTCAAGCTGGTTTCGAACTCCTGACCTTGAGCAATCCTCCCACCTCGGCCTCCCAGAGTGCTAGGATTACAGGCATGAGCCACCACGCCCGATCCAAATTTCTTTAAATCTAATTTTGTGCAGCCAAAAAAAAAAAGTTTAATCGTTTTGGATAGCTTTCTGTCTACATGTAACCTATGCACAACACAACAAGGAGAGGCTAAAGCATCCTCAAGTGCCGAGTATGATTTTACATTGGACAGCAGCAAGCCGCCCACTGGCTAGAGATGTGTAAATCACACTCCACCTGCTGCAGGAAAAGGAACAGGGTCTGTAAGAGGCAAGGATAGGAAAAGTCCACCCCTGCGGGCTGGTCCAAGCAGCACTCCTCTCAGGCCGCACCCCTGCGCCACCCACCCTAGCCAGAGAAAGCAGGGGTGTGTCAATCACGGTGCTCCCTCCTGTTAGACTTCGAGCACCTCCTAAGCAACAGCTATGGCTCTTCCACCACCAAGTCCTTGGGATGTAGACCAGGGCAGAGAGGCGGCACTCCAACTTCCAACACGAGAACCAGCGACGGACATGGGCAATGACTCCCCCTTGTGCTGGAGAGAACGGGAGGGTCGCTCACATCCAGGGGTAGAGAAGCCCCCAAATGCACAATGGGGACCATCAGGGTCAGCCCAGCCGGTGACCAGAGAGGCCAGACCAGAGGCATGAGAAGGTCCCTGAGGGTTCAGGTGGGATCCCTGGACTCAAACACTCTCATGACAGACTCCTAAGATTATCAAGCGCCCAAAATAACATGACAGCAACAGAGGCTCTGGCTCCCCCAGCATTGTCAAAACACGCTTACTTCATTTAATCCTCCCGACCACCCTGGGAGGGAGGGCTGTCATCGTACCCATTGTATTGAAACAGATGAGGAAACTAAGGCACAAAGAAAATAAGTGGCTTTCTGAGGTCGCCCAGCCAATTCAGCAGTGGAGTCAAGATTCAAATGGAGCAATCAAAGCTGAAGAGCTAGAGTTCGGGTGTCATTCACAATGACTAAAAGGAAACCAGAGCAAACTCCAGGTCACTCGTCACCTGCACGCCTAACGAACACTCGCAGACCTGCTGTGGCGGCCCCTGGTCTGGGTGCTGGGGACGTGGCCAGCCCTCACAGGTCCTACCCCATCCCATGGGGGGAGAGAGAAACAAGACACGTCCGGCTGTAAGTGTAATGGAGAAAGAGGACGAAGATAAGGGGGTGGGGGGAGCAGGGCTGGGTGTGGAGGTGGCAGCTTCTGCGATGACACTGGAGCCTAGGCCAGAGGAAGTGAGGGCTGAGCCGTAAGGTGCAGGGGACATCAGGGAGAGGAAACAGGGCACAGACACGATGGGCAGGAGCTTGTGGCCTGTCGAAGGACTAGCAGGACCATGAGCAAGGGGACAGTGGCCGGAGGTGAGCGCCGGGGCCAGAGGCCACAGCACGCCTTGACAGCCGGGGGAGGTCTTCGCAGAGGGTGTCACGCCCTGACTTGGGTTCTGCGGGACCCCGCCCGGCTGCTATAAGCAGCAGACCATCCGAGAGGGCAGCAGCATCACCCAGAAGCCAAGAGCAGTGACCTGCCCAGTGCCACTGCTGCCGGGTCCAGGGTGCTAACGGAGCAGGCGGCATGAAGCCATCGCATTCGGGATACACTTCGAAAGGCAGAGCTGGGAATTTGCTGATTCCTGGAAGGTGATTCTGTTGCCAGCACAGAACGGGGACAAATCTCCAGCGTGGAAGGGCTTCAGGTGTGTCAGGTAAGTGCCCAGGGCAGGTGCTGCAGAAGCCCAGGAAGGCAGGGCCACAGCTGGGCAACCAGCCCAGGACTGGGGGGCCAGCAGCCGCCAAATCTCAGGGAAACCACGTCCGGCACAGACTCCAGCGACGCAAGCCGGACAAGCCCCACAGAAAACACGCAGAGCGGGGGCCCTGACCACTTTGCGGCAAGAACCGCCTGCACGTCTGAGCTCGAGGGGACGGGACGCCGGAGCCGACCCACAGGACGCGTGCAGGGTATCGGCAACAGCAGACGGAGGTGCTGCCTGCCTGGAGCACTGCCAGCAGCCGGCCTGGGACACCCACAAAATCAGGGGTGGGCGTTGGGGACAGGAGGACTGCCTGGTGGGCCCTGAGCCTCTTCCCTCCTCCGAGACAGAGTGCGACCCCCGCCCCCAGGGTGGCTCAGCCCCGGGACTGAATCCCAGCTCCACCCGAGCAACACACAGGGTGACCTCAGCACATCACTCACCTGGTTTCCTTTCGCTGCAAAGGGGGATGACACCTGTGCTTACGGCGTCAGTTTCCCATTGCTGCTCCAGCAAATTACCGCAAAGTGGGCGGCTTAAAACAACACAGATCTCGCAACTGGCATCCGAAGTCTAAAATCAACACCGGTGTCTCGGGGCTGTGATCCTTGCGGAGGCCCAGGGGGAATCCACTTCCTCGCCTTCTCTCGCTTCTTGAGACGGGCTCCGGGACCTGAGCTTGTAGCCCCTTCGCCCCCCTCTACTTCTGCCTTCGCGTCTCTCCTCTGAGTCCGACCAAAATCTGATTCTCACGCCTCCCCCAACAAGGACTCTTGTGATTTCGTCGTGTCCACCCAGATAATCCGGGATAATCTTCCTCCGCAAGGCCCTTGACGTAATCCCTTTAGCCACGTAGGGTGACATACCCACAGGGCTCAGGGATAAGGACGGGGACATCTTTGGGGCCATTATTCTGTCTCCCGTATCTACCCACCCAGGTTTTCTGCTTTTGTTCTCAGGATTAAATAAGATTACACACGAACACATAACAAGAGCTTGGTGAACTTCAAATATTATGATCAAGAGCTTATTACTAATAGTGATTAACAGTCACTATTAAAAATGTAAAGTCTCCTAATTTTAAGCTTTTATGGCACGTTATCTAAATACAAGGTTAAGAGTGGATTTTATTAATGAAAAGATGAAATAATTAAAGCTACTTTAGTATATATAAATCCTTAACTTGAAGCTTTGTCCCTGAATTGAGCCTGAAAATTTTTGCTAATGCAAATGTAAAATGGGTCTACCAGAAAGTAAAGGTTAGAAATAAAACAAGGGAAGGAAGAAGGGAGGGAGGGAAGGAGGGGACCAAACCTGCAGGGGGCCAATTAAACTGAGCAGACACAGACACAGGCTTCAAATTGCCAGAACAGACCAGGTGCCGAGACAGCAGAACACACACACCCACATCCGCCTAGCAGAGGAGGTGGGGAGGCTACAAAAGCCCCCTGCTCCCAAAAATCACCCACAAAAACCTACTGGAATGTTTCAGCTCCTGTGGTTTAGTAACAAGACCGATTATTAGCACCCCATGTATTTGGAGCTCTGAGCTCCAACCAGAACAGAAGCCAAAAATCCCTCAGTAACTAATGGATATGATGGGTCACGGATCACAAATGTGATACCCGTAAAAGGAAGCAAAGATGGTGTGCGTCCAAGACCGACTGCATACAACCATCCAAAACACGTATGCATGATTACATACAGACTGGAACCTTCCCGAGGCCTATTTTCTCAAAACTAGATAACCTGCATGCTCTCTGATGGCACTCCTTGGGATGCTGGTTATTTAACTCATTTCGCTGAAGTCACCCCTCCCCCCCACAACCCCCACACAAGGGACACTCAGGTCCCCAAATCCCCAACGTACTGTGTATTTACATTCAAAAGTGCCTGCACGCATACCCTAAAACTATCCATTGCATTCACTGCATTACTTCAATACTTAATACACATGTTTTCAGAGTGTTTAAAAAAAAAAACTTCTTGAATGGATTTTTATCGAAACTTTTAGCCAGGTCACAGAAATAGAGATTATACCTAAAAAGCAAATGTCCTTTACAACAACACGAGTAGCAGCAAGCACACTGCTGTTTTAGGGCTGAATAATTTCAACCACTATACTAACCTTCCTCTTAAAAATCTAGCATTCTCAGAAATGTATGTAGAAAATACTCTTTTCTCTGCTGTGCTTTGGCTAGAACAAAATCTAATTCTCTGGACATTTTAACCTAGTTTTTAAAAATTATTATTTTAACTGCTGTTCCTTGTCTACTCAAACATATCTGTTCTCTAAGAATGTCCTTCCCCCTGCATTACAACTCATCCTTAAAGTTACAATCCCCTGGTAAGGCCGCTTCAGCACGCCAAAACTGAAAGCAAATGTTTCCCTTCTTTACTGCAAATTCAGAAAATGTGAGCCCAGCCCAATCCCTGGAGAGCTGATGTGACTTTGACTTTTCAATTCATTCGAAGCTAACAAAAAAAAAAATAAAGATTCACATGTGTTCGCTTTACAAGCATCTCTAGGGAAGTTAATAATGGCATTTAGCAGTTACACAATATATCCCCCTCACTTCAACCAAGCAACAGAAAGTACAGCTTTCCCAAGCTTTTGGTAAGCTACTAAATAATTTTTTTAAATTATACATTCGGAATTCTTTTTTCACTATTAAATTTTAAAAATCTATCAAGGACAAAAACATTAACTAAAGGTCTACTCTGTGCTAGGCACCTAAGCACTGAATGTCTTCAAGTTCAACACAGCTGGACAGGATGAAACCTCAGGTGGGTCAGGAAGCCATATACACGTTTTCTTTAATGGGATGAATTCATCTAGGGTTGTGAGTAGATGGGCCAAAATGGAATTGCTAGGTCAAAGGCCCAACACCTTTTTAAGGCTTGTGTTACAGTTTGCCAAATCTCTCTCTAGAGGGCTATGCCAATTTACATTCCTTCTATTAATATAAAAGCAGACCTATTTCCATATACCTTTGCCAATATGGGGTCTTAGTTTTTAACGTTGAACTTAGCTAGGTAAAAAAGACATCACCTCATCAATTTAACTGTTGTTCTTTTTAATCAATGAAGCCAAACATATTTACATCTCAATTGCCCCTTTATTTCTTCTTTTATAAATTTTGTGCCCATCTCCTTTTGCTGAGGAATTTTTCTTGTTTCATAAGAACTCTTTACATATAAAAGACAATCCTCCATCATATAACTATTTTTCATTGGCCTTTTAATTTTGCTTAAAAAGCGTGCTGTTCAGATGCTGTCAAAGCAACCTCTTTCATTTATTTTCTGCATTTGATGTCCACCCCAAGAATATATGAACATCCAAAAAGATTCAATTTTTTGAGTAAAGAATTCTGTTTTTGGAATGGTTATAGGCAAAAAGAGAAAACAATAATTTGACCTAGTTTCACAATAACCTAGCTTCCCCAAGAGGCAGAACGCATAGCTATCCTGTGAAGTCAGGGGAGCAGGAGGGCTGACCCTGCTTCCTTAAAATACTTTCCCCTTGGCATAGAAAATAGGCTACAATGGCTCAGAGTCGAGAATAGTGCCAGATGTACGTTTGATCCACGCTTGCAGATAAATTTAGGCAAAATGTAATAAATTCTCTGCCTAGAAACACTAGAGAGATAATGCTTTGAAAAAATATCTCAGGCTGTGAGTAAAAGAACGGGATCATTCCAACTTTTGGTCATATTAGATCATTCCACTTTTAACAACATTGGCAAGCTCCTCCGTGGGGCCCGTTTAAAAGACGGTGCGAGGCAGCGGAGAGAGGATCCACGTTGCAGTCGGATGCCCTTTGAAGTCTGGTTCTCCGAGTCCCAGCCCTGTGACCTCGGACGATCCAGCTAAAGCCAGAATGTCCCTGGACCATGCAAGCTAGACAGAGTGGAAGTGACAAAACCGGCCTCCGTGGGCCGCTGTGATGATCCAAGGAGCAGAGGATACACGTTCCTCCCACGGAGGAGCCACTGACACTTGTACTCTTCACAGAAGAGGCTCAAGATCGTTTGCTTTTGATTAGAAATTAAACTTAAAAAAAACCAAAAGACCACTTTCTTCAAACTGCAGTCTTTATGTGAGCACACTACACACAGCCAGACGTTCACTTGGGCTTTGACTATTTCCAAGTCAGCGCCAGTGAACCAAATCTGTTGCAAAATATCACATATGGCATTGTGCTCTAAGCAGAGGAGACATCTGAACTCAACAATGAACAGCCATGGAATGGAAGATATTCCCTAAGAGGCAAAGAAAATGGGATAACACCTCTTGGCACCCAATGTTTTGGTCTATTTCACAAAAAAGAACTCATGGTGAATACTGGCCCTCCCAGTCTAGCCTCTTCCCCAGCCGTGTGGACAAGGAGTCTGCCTCTGAGCCTGGCACATCCCGAATCCCAAGCCAACTGGTGTGCCATGGGGGTGGGGGAGCTGATCCGCATGCCTGCAGGGACCTTGGGTGCTCTGGAGGTAAGCGGAACTGACAAAAAGGAATGCACACCAGACATCCTTCCGTGAGTTCTCCCTGCTCGTGGGCCAAACAGCAAAGCCCCTCACCCCTCACCATGCTTCTCCTTTCCTTCTCTCCCTCGAGCTGCAGTAGCCTTCTTCCACCTGCCCACATGCATCCATCCTAGCACAGGGCCCTTGCACATGCTGTTCCCCTTCGGAGATGACACGCTTTAAGGGAAGAGCAGAAGCTCACTAGGTAACTCCCACCTCCCTGCAGCCCTTCCCGGCCGATTCTGTCATACACAGCCCAGCACCTGCCACCTCCCCTCTGAGTGACGCTGACCGCTGCTAACTTTACGGCTACTGCGGTGGCTCTGGTCAATGTCACCTTTCCTCCTAGACTCCAAGTGGCCAGAGGCCAAAGACCTCACTTGTTTTTGTGCACCAGTAAGGTAGATGTTCAATAAGTATCTGATGAGTGAATAAATGAACAGGCACCGAGAGAAAACTTAGGTGCTTTTATGATTATTTGGCCAGAATACACACACATGCAAGGGGGAAAAAAAAAACATGCCAAAGATTCTGACTCATCCATAACATTCCCAATTAACAAAGGATCCCTACACACCGCTGACAGCCAGGTGTCACCCAAGTTCCCCACACAGCAGATGGGCAAGGACTGCCCAGCCTGGCTATATGCCAATTCACTGTTAATTACAGCCGCCCCCCAGAGCTGCAGGGGGAGCACCACCCTATAGGGAGGGCTGCACCAATTAGGCACGCTCACAAAGGAATATTTTAAAGTAATTACCAGTTTATTTTAATCCTTCTTTTCATTTATCAGCAGATCACCTGGAATAATAAGCAATAAAGTGACTCCATTTACCTGGGATGTATTTTCCTTCCTTACAATTTCTAGCAGGTTTTAGGGAGAACGGGAATAAAGGGGATGCCCAGAGGCAAGAACACTTTAGCATTTAGCTCAGAGTTCCTACCCTGCCTTTTATCTCCTTAAAGGGAACACAGTGTTTGGTTGGTTTCTGAATTCACAGTTTCTGTTCAAATAAACACAATACTTCTAATTAAAGGAAGCCGCCCTGTTTGGACACAGGGCTCTGAACAGATGCATTAAGTGTAAACAAGTTTAGATTACAAGGTAGAGACCATTTTCTTATAAAATAAGCTGCCAAATTATAAGGTACTTAGAACCCTGGGACCGTTTGCCTCAAAAATGTCACATACAGAGTATATTAAATGCAAAAACTGTTTCCTTACAATGTATATTCATTTGCCAACCTCACCTTGGGAAACAAGAGTCAACTGCACGACAGAAGAACACCTTTAGCCATAGTCAGAGACGCCTCACCTGTGAAAGGTGACAGTTCACCAAGATGGCCTGAGCTCAGGGTCTCGTGGTGAGGCAGACAGACGCTGGGACCTGGGACCTTCCACAAGATGGCAATGTTGGTGGCCGGACAACCCAGAAGCAGGGGCTGGGAGTGTGTCCCCCCACTGCAAACCTGCACCTGGCTGTCCAGCCACCCAGTGCAGAGTGGCCACTACCCCCCAGGTGACCCCGGATGCACTGGTCAAGAACTCCCGAACTCTGTCCGTCTGAACTGCGACTCTTCTCACACTAACTGCATGCATTTGTAGGTTCCGAAGGGTCAGAAGGAAACCCACGAAAAGCCATGCTTTCCCCCTTAGCACCCGAATACAATTAGCCATTAAGGATGTATTTATTTGTCAGTTTGAATAAGCACAAAGGCAAAGACCAATCCATAGATCATCTGGAAGGGTCCAAGCACTCAAGGCGCTGCCCCTGAGAGCTCATTACCGGAGCCAAGAGCCCCAGCTGACATGAATTATTCACCGCGGCCGTGGCCCTCTGATTGTGCACACACATCGTACGTGGGGACGGGGCATCTGGGCCCCACTTTAACCAGGCCACCTAAGCCGGAGGCACCACCCCTGCGCCCCATGAGAGGTGCAATCAATTAACAAGCCCCCGCTGAGACAAGAGGAAATAAATGTTGGTCTTAAACCTGCACAACCTCCCTTCCAGCATAGCCAAGCCGCCCTGCACCCACCCAAACGTATGAAACAATAAGCAATCCGCAAAACAAAGTCCTGAAACCGTGCTCGGATTGAGATTACAATTAGAAAACAAAGCAAGTCTGATTGTTCTCCAGTGAGGCTGCAGGGCTGCAGGCTGGAATAATTTTACATAGTTATTAACGTCAATATTGATGTTGGACTGCCTGGGAGGGAAGCTGACGGGCTGGTTTGTGCCCGTGGCCTCAGATGTGGTCTCGGCCCCCACAAGGTGTACCCACAAACGCGCAAGACGGCAACGCTTCCAGACAGGGAAGGTGACCATATGTTCCAAAATTGGAGCAGAGGATGATGTCTCTGTCTCATATGTAAACGTATTTATACGAAAACTCCTGCAAAGGTATGAAGTTCAAATTATATTTATAATTGATGAATGCTCTTTAAAGAAGATATTTATGGCAAATCTAGATTTTAGCAGGAACTCAGAATTGTATTTTTCTGCTCTCACTGTAATGTACATACAGATGTTCCTCACAACTGGCTCAGTACCCTGCTTATGAATCGGAGACCCATGCACCCTCGGGCGCCTCACTCAGAGAACACATATGGAGGGGGATTCCCTAATTATACTCCAGTCACATCTGCAGGCCTGAGCACCACAGCCAAGCACACAGGCCTCATAAATCACAGCCACGGGACAAGAATCAGGACTCCCTCAGCCCACCACCGCCCCGTGTTGTCACACACAGGTGCAACTGCAGGTGAACCCCTCCTGCAAAAATCAGCTCCTTAAAGACAACTATCCGTTACAAAAATGCTTAAGGCTGCCTTGGAGATGACCATGACCTTGACATGTGAACATCCTTTAGTCCTACATTCACTGCAGCATCCTGCCCTCAAAGGGCTCGCAGTCTGAAAGGGAGAATCTCCAGACCAAGTGTCACACGGGTCACCAGGGAACCAAAGCAAGACTGCCTTTGCGGCTGCCCGAGAAGGCGCTCTGGGAAGACAGCGTGGAAGGGGTGGCCCCTGAGCCGGGTGTGGGAGCATTAAATGGGCAAAAGGAAGTGGGAGGCCCGAATAAAGGCAGAGTCCTCCCCTCGTCAACACAGGTTAGCAGGCTAGCCCACGGGGGACACAACGTCCTGCGAGCTGACCTGGCTACAGGACCAAAGGGAGGTGGCCCGCAGGAGGTGATGTTGGGTTCAGAGCCATACGATGGCCTTGGGAAGAAATCCAAGGGAAAGTTAGTCAACCACCCTACTGAGTGGCTCTTAAAGAGGGGCTGCAAAGAACGGACACCAGGCAGGAGGCAGGTGGGACAGGTGAGGCAGGTGAGGCAGGTGGGGCAGGTGGGGCAGGTGGGGCAGGTGGGGCAGGTGGGGCAGGTGGGGCAGGTGGGGCAGGTGGGGCAGGTGGGGCAGGTGGGGCAGGTGGGGCGAGAACAGGCAACAGGACAAGAATGGGAAGGCTGGAGGGGAGGGGCCAGGTAGGAAATAGGACAACAAGAATTTTCTGAGCCAGAGGACACCTGCAGCCCAGGCCAGGGCACCTCCTCCCATACTCTGGTCTCAGCTCCAGGGCAGGGAGCCCAGGGAAGCCCAGCGTGCCTGGAGAAGTCAGACCTGCTGAGTGGGTGTGTCTGTCGGGAAGTGCTGTGTTACAGACTGAATCGGGTCCTCCTAAAGTTGCGTGTTGCAGCCCTAACCCCCAGTGCGATGGCATCTGAGATGGAGTCTCTGAGAGACAATTAGGATTAGGTGAGGTCATGACAGTGAGCCCCTCGTGATGGGACTGAGGCCTTTATGAGAAGGGGTACCGTCCCTGGTGGGGAGGGGGAGTAAAATAATGCATTAAATTTTAAAACAGAAAAATAAAGGAGAGATACCAGAGAGCACCGTGCACTCCCTCACTCTCTCACCCTCCCCCCGCCTCGCGAGGACGCAGCAGGAAGGGGGCATCTGGAGGCCAGGACTGGAGCACCCCCCAGAGCCCCCTCACGCTACAGCACAGCCTGGGACTTGCAGCCTCTAGTACTGCGAGAAAACACGTGTCTGCTATTTACGCTGCCCGGTCTGTGATACTCTGTGACAGCAGCCCTAGCTAACTCGAGGCCGACTGGAGCTGATGGGGCATCAGAGCAGGGCGGATCCCGCCCGCCCGCCCCTCTGGGAAGCCTGCGTGGCACTCGGCGGACTAGGGACGGTGCCAGCTCTCGCAGGGCACCCAGGGTTAGCTGGTCCCGTCAGGCAGGGACGTCAGCACAGACTAGCGGTCAGGAGCCCGGCTGAGGCCGATTCCACAGGCGGGGATGAGCTTGTCGCCCTATGTTTCTCGCCGTCTATCATCTGTGACCAAGAGCTCAAGGTGCTGGCCCTGCACACGTTCAGGGAAAAACAGGAAAGGCACTGCTCCTGCTAACACCTTAACGCTCATCATCGTACCCTGACGCTAAATGGCGGTGTCACCCAATGCCAACCTGCACCCGGAGGAGATGTCCAGTTATGCTAAGGTAGCAGCCAGTTATGTCCTGCCCCCAACCCAGGGGCTTCGCCTCACGCAACCAGGGAGCGAGTCCCCGCCTGCCCACATCTGAAACAGGCGGCCAGGAGTCATGCGGTCAACCCCGCCGTGCTCCAAGCTTCCACACCCTCCCAACTGCAAACACGAGGCCCGCTGCAGCCCCCTCCCTCTGGCACGACACCAGGAATGTTGAAAATGAAGATGCTCCGGCAGCCTGGGACCCCGGGGACCAAGGCCAGGAGAAGCCCCTCTGCTGTCCTCAGCACCTTCCACACCCGCCGACCCCGCGCCACCCAGCCCAGACATGGAGACGCCCCATCCCCCCCAGCCACCCAGCCCGCCCTGCCCTGACAGCCTCCCCCACCTCACTGCCCCACCCAACCCCCAGCCCCCATTTCTTCTTGCTTCTCTAAAGCTCAAGTGACCGGACCCGGAAGCCCTTGTATTTTCCCACCTGCAGCTGGGGCTTCCTGCTCCTTCCGAAGCTCCCCCTGCCCCAATCCTTCCACCGTTTCAACGTAGGCTTCTCCCGGGGACTCAAGTCCACTGTCTTCCCTTCCGAGTGACCCTGGCCACTTGGATTTTTCCCTCCCCTTCCCATGGCTTGTTTTATGGTAAGAACAAGCAATCAAGAAACAGTGCTTGGAGAACTTCCTCACTAGGAATGGGTCACAAACTCTCTCCGCATCCATCGTGGAAAAGGAAAAGGAAAAGGAAGGAAAGAAAGAAACTCTGCCATAAGCATCCTCCAAAACAACACAGCTCTGTGCAAAACCGCTTCCACGCAGAACTCACCTCCCCGCCTCCTTCCTCCCTGGTCTCTTACATTAGCTCTTCTGTGATTATTACTATTACTATTATCACTGCCACCACTGCCACTGCTACCGCTATGTTTGCGTAGGGTTTGGCATGGAGGGGAAACAAGGAGAACATTGAAAGGTTTTATAACCCAGGATAGGTTATGTCAGGCCAAGCCTTCCTTGACATTCTACTGGTTTTTTTTGGTTTGGTTTATTTTATTATTTATTTTTTTTTGTATTTTATTTTAGCGTATTATGGGGGTACAAGTGTTAAGGTTACATATATTGCCCATGCCCCCCTCACCCCTCGAGTAAGAGCTTCAAGCATGTCCATCCCCCAAACGTTGCACATCTTACTCGTTGTGGTTGTACATACCCATCCCCCCCCCCCACACTCCCGACACCCGATAGATGTTACTCCCATCCCACTGGTTTAATGCTCGTCCCTGCTGCCCCGGGCCTCCAAGAGACTGACCCCAAGGCCTCTCATCAGTCACATCTCGTGGAAAACTGCTCTTCTCTCTCCTGCTAAAAACATAAGTACGACAACTTTTTTCAGGTGAAGGCCAAGTAGCAGCAGGGCCTCAGGAATCAGGGGACCTCCTTTCCCCCCTCCCGGCTTCTTTGTTTTCTGGGTCCGGGGCCCCAGGTGAGTCCCATCCACGTAACCTCTCTGAGCCTCGTCGGCTGTCACACGTCCTCCCCATCCATCCAAGGGGCAGGACCGGCCACACGGGTGGAGAGGCCGAGGGGCCCAGGGCCAGACCATCCCCCTCCCCGAGCACCTGCAGGTCTCCGAGGCCGGGACAGCTCCACCTCCCGAAGGCCCCACCCCGCGGAATCCCAGCCAAGCCCTCTCGGCTGGTTTGCAACCAGCAGGTTTCTTTCCAGAGCCAGATTACAAGGGGAGGGAAAAAAGACACAGCGGAATTTTACAGAATACAGCCACGAGACCGGCCCGCTCCGACTCGGACAGTCTCCGGCACCGCCTGCCAACACCCTCCCCGTGAGACCGAGGAGGAGCAGGCACGCGAGACGCGGACCAGGCAGCGGAGGGACACCGAGGCTCAGCAGGGGGACGTTCCGGAGGAGCAGAGCCAGGACGCCAAAAAGCGAGCAAAGTTACAAACTACAAGGTCTACCACGTGCGGCAGATGCCAACCTGCCCACGCCCATGACGGGGCACCCTACAAAGGACGGGGGCAGCCCGTATCTGCCGCCCCCTGCCGGGGACACGGTGGGCATTCACTCTGTGCATTTCCAAGTCAAAACAAGAAGATCCGAGTGCATTTCTCTAGTCTAACATATTTTCAAAAGAACAATATTTGTTTTGGTGGAACACAACATCTAGATGTTATCTATCCTTAAAAAATGATAAAATACTATGAAAAAATGATAAAATACTATTAATAATAAAACCTCAAAGAATGTTCCCACTATGGTGTCTTGGGGCCTGGGAACCCAAACCTGCCCCCGCACGGCCGTCTCCCATCCCCCC
>VSMD01072570.1:0-14941 GCA_008750895.1 Mirza zaza
CGCAGTGGCCGCTGGGAAAACGCGCCGTCCGCCACGCGAAACGGCCGCCCAGGCGGAGATCGGCCATGGCGGGGACGCTCCCGGAGCCGTGCCCGCGCCGGCCGCCAGATGGCGTGCCAGGATCACAAATGGGCTTGCCGCCTCTAGGGGCCCCGCCCTGGGCTCCGGCTGCCCTTCCTCCCACAGTGCTGTTGGCTGCAGTGGCCCCACAGTGTTGTCGGCTGCAGTGTGACCGCGGGTGGACCGTCGCCGGCCACCCAGGCTCCAGCGCAGGCGAGAGGAAGCGCGGTGTCCGCACGGAGCCGGAAGGGGCTCCTGTGGCCCGACCTTGTTGTCTAGGGCGTCTGTAATGACCATCGCCCCTTGGACGGTGGGCGCTGCTGTGCAGCAATGTCCAGGGGTAGGCTGTGCACGTGCGCGGAGGGCAGCTGCACCCTCCACCACGAGGCACCTCGGGCAGACCTGGGCTGGGCTGTGGGGCTCAGGGATGAGGTGTTAGTTCCCTAGAGTTAGAGGAGGGCGCATCATGGGGTGGTGAGGTCCTGCAGAGCAGGGGAGCCTTACTCTGCCCAGACTACAATGCAATTTCAACTGTACGATACTCTAAAGATTTACCCTATTCCACCTTGGGACTGATCCATCAGACCTACAGGGAGAGCCTAGTGGTTGAGACCATGGATTCTGGTGCTTGGGTTCAATTTCAAGCTCTGACATTTATGTCAACAGAAAAGCAGCCAAACTCTGTAAAACAATTTAAAGGGGTTTATTCTGAGCCAAATTAGAGGACCATGACTGGAGGCACGCCCAAGAAGCCTTGAGCAAGTGGATTCCCTGTGGCTGGGTTGCAGTTTGGTTTATATACATTTCAGGGAGTCAGGGATTAAAGGTTAAGTCATAAGTCAACACAAGGAAGGCATACATTGGTTTGGCCCAAAAAGTTGTGACATCTCAAAGGGGGGGAGCACTTACAGGTTATAGGTTGGTTTAAAGATTATTTCACCTGTAATTGGTTAAAGAAATGAAGCTGCGTCCAAAGGCTTGGAATCTTTTAAGTTAAGGAAGTCTGTTAATCAGAGACAAGTCACCAGATGTATTTGTTGTGTAAATTGAGGAGGACCTGCTGGTTTGTCTTTGATAGCATTTGGCCTGTTAATGAGTTACAAAGGTTATCTCCAAGGGAGGGGAGGACGATGAAGCATGTCTGACCTCCCTCCTCATGGCAGGCAATTCAGTTTTAGGGTATCCCCTTTGCCAAACAGTTGTCCATTTAGTCAGCCACTAGGGGGGCGAGCCTTAGGATTGTATTTTAGTTTATGATTCCCCCCCCCCGCCATTGGTCCAAATCTGCCAGAGGCAGCCTCTATGGCCAAACTCTTATTTTGTCCCATCTTTTGGCAGGGTGATGTGCTTACCTGCCATGGGTCCATCCAGGCCCTCAGTGGGATCCTGGTGACTAAGAGGATTAAATAGCCAAAAGGACTTAAGGCCCATTACATATTTTAGGCCAGACAGGACTGGAGGTGGACAGGCACTCATCAACCTTTTCAAACCTTCTAGGAAACACAAAGAGTAAAGATGTCAATGGCAAGGCTACACAATTAATTCATCTACAAGTGTTGATCTACTATATTTTAGGTTTAGTTGCAGATTTGTAGCAAACATAAGCATTGTTAGCCACTTAAGCTAACGGATTTAGAGACTTTTGGTGCGTCATAATATTTTAGTCTTGTTAGTAATTTGTCCTAATGTGGCTGATAAATTACTTGTTATATCTCCTTTTGCATAAACCCCATAACTGAGAACATTGTACACAGGAAGTTCTAAGTCTGTGGGAAGCAGGAAAAATTTTGATTGGGGTGGATATCTGTGCCATGTGGCCTGAAAAGACAAGTTTTTAAGTAAGTATTTATTTAGGCTTCTGTGTGCCCCTCCTTGATCGAGAGGGTCTAAACTAATTCCATCCCTCCAAATCCCTCCACATTGGCCTTTATAATCTCATGGGTTCCTCTTCCCAGGATAATCCCTGGGCCTAGATAGAGGATGTTTGAACAGGGAGTTGGCAGTGAATAACAGGTTGGGCCTGGCAGTATTCAATAGTTTTAAATCCTAGAAATATCAAGTAAACTTGCTGTTTACTTAAAACTTGTCATGACTCTGGAAAACAAAGCAAGATAATTCATAATGTTTTAAATAGAAAATCATAAAAATTCACATGTAATTAATTTCTGTTCTGTTTGAGGTTGAGTTAGTGATACTCATGGACATATCAGTTCTAATTAAAGTCCTGTAAGTTTGTTTTGTTTTAGTTCAATGGTATATACTCTTCAAAGTTGTCAGAAACTGATATTCAAGAGAACTTGTCAGTCCTTTTCATGACTTTCCTTGAAGAAACAAACTTTGGACTTAGCCAATTAAAAAAAAACAGTTTCTGAGATGAATTGAAATAAAATAAAAATTCTTAGACTAGCTGTAAAGAGACAATTGACAAACTAAGTTATTTTTGTGGCATACGGCAAGTTAACATAATAACCACAATTATTACTGATAATATACACCAAGACATATCAACATTTTACAATATTGGAACATATATTAGTAATATGCTTATAAAAATATAATCCAAAGAAAGTTAAACACCATTTAATATTTGACAATGCTTCCTGTACGGTTTTAACATGCCAAATGACCCTAATATATCTCAGACTTTCAATGGCCTTAATATATAAAAAGCTATTTTAAGGTCAAAAGGCTGGATTTACAATTTGGGTTTTGGAAAGTTTATCAAACATCAAAGGCTTGAGACATTTCTTCCAATAAAATCAGAATCCACTACAAAATAATGGTCATTTATTTAACCAAGAGTGGTAGTCATCAAAAGATTCTAAAGGCAATAGAGGAAGTGATATGGGTGTACACCTTAACCCTTAAAGTTTAGTTTTCCTACTTTGTAAAAAAAATTAATAAGGACAACACAAGGACTATCTTGATAAAGCGTAAAATCTTTGCTTATTTTAGGCCAGTTACCGAAAAGGTAAACAAAAACTTGTGCGATTTTTTTTAATTAGAAAAGGAAACAGGTTATAGACTCAAAATGAATATATCACGTAATTTTATTAAGAGCAAATTAATATTTTAAGAAAATTTTGTTTCAACCAAAATGTTTCTTTTTAATTTATAGCCAACTGGATCACATATAAAATTCCTTCATAAATTCCCTTTTATAAACTTTATCCCAACTTTTATGGACCACCTACAAAACATGCCTAAAACTTTGTTTTGCCCTACCTTTCCCTTTTCCTAAATATCCAGTCGTTTTAGGACAAAAAATTCCATAGAAGATCCTTTATTCTTCATTCTGTTTAACCTTTCTTAACAAAAATATATTTCCACACCCACTGCCTTTTTACATCTCTTTCTCTTACTCACAAATTACTTTCTATTTTGTTATTTTCTTTCTACCATATTTTGATTCAACCTTTAAACAACCTCTGAATTAGATAAAATTAAATATATTTTAATAGGAACACATTTTATGTTTCTCTTATAATTTTTCCTTACTAAAATCATATCTTATTTTTTGGTACAATTCATATATAGAATCACATGCATTGAGTAGAATTCTTACTTTTAGTAACTTTAAATTTTAGTGAAAGCTTAAAAAAGCAGGAAGTCATGAATTGTTTGTCATAAGATGCTTGTCGTCATGAAACAAGATTGCAGATTACTATAAAATTATAGTCATTTACTTAGCCAAACTGATAATTCAAAGATTTTTAAAATGCAGAAATCTTATACTCTTTTAGAGGAGACTCAGTTTCCCAAACAATCACAAGACCGAATACAGACAAACTCAAATGGGAATTAGTGAGGAGGCAAGCCTTTTCTCCCTCCACATTGCCTTTTTTTTGCAGTTTATTCAAAAGGTGAACAGAAAATCTTGTTATTTCTAAAATCTTTTATTATTCCTATTAATATCATATGAAAATCTAGTTGAAAAGAAAAAAACAAATTTTACCTTTGCATTAGTGTATTAGTGGCAAAGCTAATTTTAATAAAATCTTATAAACAAATCCATCTAATTTTAATCAATAAATTAAGACTTTTACAAACCTTTTATAACCTTCATTTTTTACTTTTATTTTATTTTATTTTATTTTTTGAAACAGAGTTTCGCTTTGTTGTCCAGGCTAGAGTGAGTGCGGTGGCGTCAGCCTAGCTCACAGCAACCTCAAACTCCTGGGCTCAAGCAATCCTCCTGCCTCAGCCTCCCTACTAGCTGGGACTACAGGTGCGAGCCACCACGCCCAGCTAATTTTTTGTTTCATTTTTAGTGACTGGCTAATATTTTCTATTTTTAGTAGACAACAGGGTCTCGCTTTTGTTTAGGCTTTTCTCAAACTCCTGACCTCAAGCAATCCTCCTGTCTCGCCTCTGCCTCCCAGAGTGCTACAATTATAGGTGTGAGCCACTGTGCCTGGCCCATTTTTTATTTTTATATCCATTTAGTTTTAACATCATTTACTTATTTAATTTAAAACAGTTTTTAAAACCTATAAATTATACAAAATAATTTTTTAAATAAAACTATTATATTTCTATGACTTATAACCCCTTTATTTGAAAAAATTCTATTTTTCATATAGAATTGTTTTTCTTCTATCTGGAAGTTTTAATTACATATATTAAATATATTAAATAATTTTAGGGTGGAAAGGCTTACTAGCAGGTGGAGAAAGATTTCTTACACAGAGATTAAGATATATAAGTAAAATTTATTTTATCCTTTAGAAGGACAGAGAGAATAAGAGAGAGAGAGAAAAAAGGCCGGGGGAAGAGAGCAGGGGCATGGGGTGGCATCCCAGAGAAAGAGAAGAGGGGGCCAGCAGGGAGGCCCAGTGGCTTGCTGCTTTTAAGGGGGTCGAAGAGGAAAAAATAGTGATGGCTGTCAGTTGATAAAAAAGAAAAAAAAGTGGCAGGAGGCAGATAAAAACTGCAAGGATGTGAAAGTCCAAAAGTTGGACTTCCTGCCTTCCTTAGAGAAGGAATTATCATAGGAGATGTGACTGCCCTTAAGATATGGTTGAGGCTGTAGTTTGTTTTGCTATTTACTTAGGAACTCTGTAAAAGCAGATTCTCAAAAAACACTGTTAACAGAGAGAGATTTACATATCTTTTCTGCCCATTCAGCTTTCTTTAGAAGCTGTGCAAAGCAGAACTCCTGCAGAGTGCCTGTTAGTGAAAGAACTCATAGGATTGATCTTCAACCATTATTACTGGGGAAATTGTAGATTAGGTATTTTCCTGTTTTTGCAAAGCTGCCCCTTTCAATAATCTCAACATTTAGAAAACCCCAGTAAGTTAAAGTAACCTTGAACAGTTATCAGCCTCCAATTTTATTAGCACTCCTAAATATAAAAATAAGATATCAAGGTATAGACACTTAAAACTTACGTATGTCAACGGGAAGAAAGCCAAACTCTGTAAAATAATTTTAAAGAGATTTATTCTGAGCCAAATTTGAGGACTATGACATGGAGCTATTTTTAAGAGGACTTGAGCAAGTGGACTTGATGTGACTGGGTTATAGTTTGGTTTTATATATTTTAGGAAGATAGGGTTTATAGGTAAAATTATAAATCAATACGTGGGAGGCATATATTGGTTTGGCCTGAAAACGTGGGCCATCTCGAAGTGGGGGCTTACAGCTTATAGGTGGGTTTAAAGATTTTTTGGCTTGTAATTGGTTAAAGACATGAAGCTTTGTCTAAAGATTTGGAATGTTTTAGCTGTTTACCAGAGATAAGCCATTGGACATAGATTTGTTGTGTAAACTGAGGACCTGTAGGTTTGTCTTATATATCTTTAGGCCTGTTAATGGGTTATAAAGTATGTTTTTAAGAAGGGAGGGGGGCATAAGGCATGTCTGACCTCCCTCTTCTTGGCAGACAATTTAGTTTTAGGATATTCCTTTGGCCACGAGGGGGTCCATTCAGTCAGCTGATGGGGGGTGAGCCTTAAAATTTTATTTTAGTTTACAGTTCCCCCCTTTTGGCCAAGATCTGTCAGAGGCAGCATCTATGGCCAAACTTTTATTTTGTCCCATCTGTTGTCAGGGTGGTGTGGCTACCTGCCCTGGGTCCATCTAGTCTCTCGGTGGGACCCTTGTAGCCAAGAGGACTGAAGAGCCAAAATGGGGCTTATAGCCAATTAAATAAGTTAAACAGGACTGGAGGTAGATAGGCATTTATTAAGATTTTAAAATCTTTTAGATGACATAAAAGTAAAATGCAAAATATTAAAGGCAAAACCACAAAACTAATTTATTTATAAGTACTGAGGTATTATATTTTTGGGTTTAGTGGTAGACTTGTAGCAAATATATGTATCATTAATATTTAAGCTAAAGGAATTATAGAGATTCTTATTGTGTTATAATATTTTAGTCTTTTTAGTAATCTATATTAAGGTGGCTGATAAATTATTTATTATATTTTTGTATAAATTTATAACTGATAAAAATTATATTTAGTAAGTTTTAAGTCTATAGGAAGTAGGAAAAAAACTTTTATGATTGGGATGGACATCTGTAGCATGTAGCTTGAAAAGACAAAGTATTTTACTTAGTATTTTTTTAGGATTTTGTATGCCCCTCTTTGATCTGGAGAGTCTAAACTAATTTTGTTTCTTGGAATTGGCTCTTATAATCTGACACACTTTCTCTTTTGTGATATATCCTGGGCCTAGAGGGAGGATATTTGAACAGAGCTTTGGCAGATTTTATGGTTTTAAAGTCCCAGAGATTAGGTAAATTTGTTATTATTTAAAATTTGTCAGGACTCTGCAAAACAAAACAAGAGAATTAGTAATGTTTTAAATAAAGAGTCTTTTGGGAAAATTTAGTTTGGTCTCATGAAATTGAGTTTGTTATATTTATGATCATATCAGTTTCTTAATTCAAGTTAAAATCTTGGAAGTTTGTTTTGTTTTAGTCTAATGGCATATAATTTCTAAAGTTACTAGAAACCACTATTTAAGTGGATTTGTCAGTCTTTTTATGACTTTATTTGAAAAAGCCAACTTTGGACTTTAGCTAGAAAGAACCATTTTTGGAGATGAGTTAAAGTAAAATAATAATTTTTAAAAGATGGTAAAACTTGGACTAGTCATGGTTAGAGACGATTGATAAACTAAATGGGTTATTTTGTGATATATAGCAATTTATATAATAATCATAATTATTAATGATAACATACATCAAGACATGTTAATATTTTATAATATTAGAATATATTAATAACATATTTATATAAGTATAGCTCAAAGAAAGTTAAATGCCATTTTTTATTTGATAATGTTTTTTGGATGGTTTTGATATATTAAATAAATCTAATGTCTGTCTTAGACTTTCAGTGATCTTAATGTATAAAAAGCTAGCTTAAGGTCAAAAGGCTGGATTTAGAATTTAAAGTATGGAAATGTCAAATATTAAAGACTTAAAACATTTGTTTATATATAATTATAAACTATTATAAAGTAATTTATTTAACCAAGATAGTTATCAAAAGATTTTAAAGGTGATAAAGTTATATGGGTATAAATCTTAACCCTTTTAAAGTTTAGTTTTTTTAGTTAGTCAAAACCTAATAAAGACCTGCACTCTGAGAGGCCAAGGCGAGCAGATTGCTCGAGGTCAGGAGTTCGAAACCAGACTGAGCAAGAGCGAGACCCCGTGTCTACTATAAATAGAAAGAAATTAATTGGCCAACTAATATATATAGAAAAAATTAGCCGGGCATGGTGGCGCATGCCTGTAGTCCCAGCTACTTGGGAGGCTGAGGCAGGAGGATTGCTTGAGCCCAGGAGTTTGAGGTTGCTGTGAGCTAGGCTGACGCCATGGCACTCACTCTAGCCTGGGCAACAAAATGAGACTCTGTCTCAAAAAAAAAAAATAAAACCTAATAAAGAGGGCATAGGGATTATCTGATAAAGCATAAAATCTTTGTTTGTTTTAGGTCAATTATCAAAATTAAACAAAAACCTTTTGTAGTATGTTATTTTTTATATGAAAAAAGAAACAAACATGTTATAGAATCAAAATGAGTGTATCATGTCATTTTATTAAGAGTAAATTAATATTGACAAATTTTTGAGTTAGTCAAAATGTTTTAATAAATATTTTTTATAAACTTTATCCCAACCTGCATGTATCATCTATTATCTATAAAACATATCTTAAAACTTTGGGTTTTGTCTTAGCATTTATTTTTAAATAACCAGTCATTTTAGGACAAAAAATTCCATGTAAAATCTTTTTTTTATATCATTTGTTTTGTTTAACCTTTTTTATCAAAAATATATTTTGATACTCATTGTCTTTTTATATCCTTTTTTAATTCATAAATGGAATTTTGTTTTTATTTTTTTAATTTATTTTGATTTAATCTTTAAATAACCTCTGAATTAGACAAACACATATATTTAACAAGAACACATTCTGTTTTATAATTTCTGTTGTTAGAAAATCTTATTTTTTGGTATATCTTATATATAGAATTATACACATTGACTAGGATTTTTATTTTTAGTAACTTTAAATTTTAGTGAAAGCTTAAAAAGTAGAAAGTCATGAATTGTTTATCATAAGACATTTGTCATGAAACAAGATTGCAGGTTATTATAAAAT
The DNA here is from genome assembly GCA_008750895.1 of Mirza zaza. NCBI lineage: Eukaryota > Metazoa > Chordata > Mammalia > Primates > Cheirogaleidae > Mirza > Mirza zaza. The sequence goes on from VSMD01072570.1 coordinate 8,684, forward strand.
TATAGCTAAACTGATAATTTAAATATATGTATATTTTTAAACACAAAAATCCTATTTTTTGAGAGAGGAGACTCATTTTTTCAAACAAGTATAAGACCTAATAGACAGACTGAAGTATAAGTTAATAAGGAGGCTGAATCTGTGGGGTTTTTTCCTTTTTATTGTAGTTTATTAAAAGGCGAATAAAAAATCTTTTGTTATTTTTATTAATATCATATGACAATTTAGTTTAAGAGAGAAAACCAAATTTTATTGTATTAGTGTATTAATGATAAAGTTAATTTTAATAAAATCTTATAAACGAATCTATTTAATTTTAACCACTTTGAGTATAAGTTAAAACTTTTATAAACTTTTTATAACCTTTAACTTTTATATTTATTTAATTTTTAATGATCATTTATATTTTTGAATAAGTAGTTTTAAAAATTAATAAATTAGGCTGGGCACAGTGGCTCACACCTGTAATCCTAGCACTCTGGGAGGCCGAGGTGAGTGGATCGCTGAAGGTCAGGAGTTTGAAACCAGCCTGAGTAAAAGCGAGACCTCGTCTCTACTAAAAATAGAAAGAAATTAATTGGCCAACTAAAAATACATAGAAAAAAAATTAGCCGGACATGGTGGCACATGTCTGTAGTCCCAGCTACTCGGGAGGCTGAGGCAGGATGATCACTTGAGCCCAGGAGTGTGAGGTCGCTGTGAGCTAGGCTGACGCCACAGCACTCTAGCCCCGGCAACAGAGTGATACTTTGTCTAAAAAAAAAAAAAATTAATAAATTAACCAAAATTATCTTTTAACAAAACTAATATTAATGTCTTATAACATTTTTATTAAAAGAATTTTTATATAGAGTTTTTTATCTAGAAGTTTTAATTATATGTATTAATTATAATGTCAACTTTTAGAAAAACCTAGGACGTTAAAGTAACTTTGAACTGTTAGTCATCAATTTTATTAGTATTTTTAAATATAAAGCTAAGATATCAAGGTATAAGCTTAAACTTATGTTTAAGAACTAATGTTTTAGGCCGGGTGTGGTGGCTCACGCCTGTAATCCTAGCAATCTGGGAGGCAAAGGCGGGCGGATTGCTCGAGGTCAGGAGTTTGAAACCAGCCTGAGCAAGAGCAAGACCCCGTCTCTACTATAAATAGAAAGAAATTAATTGGCCAACTAATATATGTAGAAAAAATTAGCCGGGCATGGTGGCGCATGCCTGTAGTCCCAGCTACTCGGGAGGCTGAGGAAGGAGGATCGCTTGAGCCCAGGAGTTTGAGGTTGCTGTGAGCTAGGCTGACGCCATGGCACTCACTCTAGCCTGGGCAACAAAGTGAGACTCTGTCTCAAAAAAAAAAAAAAAAGAACTAATGTTTTAGTATTTTATCTTATAAATGATCTAGATACTTTATGATTTTTTTAAAATTTAACATAATGATTTTAAGATTTTAAATTATATGAAAATTTTATTTGTATTTATTGCATTTGTATTTACCTAATTCATCTATTTAGGAGTTTATTTAGATCTTAGCTATTAAAAGTTTGTTTTTTTTTATTAACCATTTTATATCTTGTAAATTAGATATATATAATACAGAACAGGGATTAAAATATAAACTTATAAATCTTATCAAGAAAAAAATAAATATTTTAATAATATTTGTTATTTTTAACAAACATAATATCACTATTAAATTTTATACACATACCGGTAGTAGACATTTTAGAATATCTTGTTTAAAGGTATTAGTTAATTAGATTCTTTTAAAACATCATATCTCATATTCCAATTAATAAGGGTGATAGTTTGTAAAAAAATAATTAATTAAATATAAAATTAATTAATAATAAAGAAAATAAAAATAATATAAAAGTAAAAAATAAATTATTAAAAAAAATCATATCTCAAAACAAATTCTATTGACATCGTTAAGGCTCAAAGTGTCTCTGGCCCCCAAAGTTTGGGAGCAAAGGCCGCTATTTTTATAAAGCCTTGCTGAAAATTTATTGACATGAATATTAGTAGGATTAATAGGAGCAAGGATTAAAACTTATACATGGAAGCCTTTAGAATGAACACTCAAAGATGTAGGGGAAATTGTCCATTTTTTTATGATTAAAGTGTGGACAGCCATTTAGAAATATGATTGGACAAAAAGTGTGTAAGCTAATTTTAACAGGCTGAGTGGCAGAATACAATATGGCTTATATATTTAGTTTTTTTTTTGGTCTCTGAGTGTGCATTTTTTTTTTTTTTTTTTTTTTGGTGTAGGGCAAGGCCCTTTCTGGAATGGGGTTTTATAGTAAAACAAAGTAAAAACAAAATAGGTCAGATAATTACTTTATGGCCATTTTATATAGAATAATTTTAGGTTTTATGGCTAGTTACAGGGAAGAATTGATATGAGGTAGGCAAGGTCAGAAAATTTTGCTTTTGAAGCCTTTATTTTAAGTTAGTTTTTTGAATCTTCATTAACATAAGATCACCTGACTGTAGACTAAGGAAAAAAGAAAACTTTTAGCATCAATCCTTAGCACCTGAAACAATGATATAAAGTGGTAACATGCCTTTTATATGAGGATCAAGATGAAGCTGTTTTAAAAAACAATCTAAATATTCTCAGAACAATTTTTTTAGTTATAAACTTGAGCACATCTATAGAGCAAGACTGCTTTGAGATTTCTATGGATTTTAACCGTCATTCACTTTTTATTTTAAAATAAATTATTATATAAAAATTAATAATTTAGAAATTTTTTAAGGCAAAAACTTTGTTATAGCAATATAATGTATATATAACCAGCTAGCTTGTAAAGAGTAGGACAAAAATGGACAAGACCAATGGAAAACTAAAGCTTTTAATTTAATTTTTTTTTTTTTTGAGACAGAGTCTCCCTTTGTTGCCCAGGCTAGAGTGAGTGCCGTGGCGTCAGCCTAGCTCACAGCAACCTCAGTCTCCTGGGCTCAAGTGATCCTCCTGCCTCAGCCTCCCGAGTAGCTGGGACTACAGGCATGTGCCACCATGCCCAGCTAATTTTTTCTATATATATATTAGTTGGCCAATTAATTTCTTTCTATTTTTAGTAGAGACGGGGTCTCGCTCTTGCTCAGGCTGATTTTGAACTCCTGACCTTGAGCAATCCGCCCACCTCGGCCTCCCAAGTGCTAGGATTACAGGCGTGAGCCACCGCGCCCGGCCTGTTTTATTTATTTTAATTTGCTGACATTTAGGCACATTTGTATTTTCACTTTAAAGTTAAATATATAGGCATTTTTGTTGATAACTCAGATTTAGTAATTATCATTAGACCAAATATTAAATTTATTTTACTTATCAAAAATCACACATTATTTTGTCTTTGGCTGAGTTTATATTTTTATAACCTTTATATCAAATCTTGACATCTTAAGAGCATAAAAATGTCCAGTAAAACCCAGGCAAAAACAAATGTATGCTGACAATTTGAAAGCATTTTTATTATCACTTTATTAATAACATTTATTTTTTTAATAATAACATAACTTATTTATCAAATGTTATTAAATTTATATGAAGCATTTGGGTTTAATTTATGAGCACTTTTTAAATTTTAAACCAGTCCATAACGATATAAGCACAAACACGTAATATATGGACAGACATAAAACACACTCAAACATGTACATTCTCTCACACATATATATGCACACAAAGTTCTAATAAATTTTATCCTAGAACTCTAGCCATGAAATGGTAATGCAAACTCACCAGTTTGTCCTGATAAGCTAATTAGGCCAGTGGATCAAAGTTTTGGGAAAAGCAGTTTCCATGGCAGCTTGATATTTTTAAAAAACCTTTACCCTCTTTTTTTTCTTTAGTTTAAAATGTGTTTTTAATATTTGCATTTTAGCTAAAACTAGCTGCAGGATCTTTAGGTAGCCTTTCAATTGTAAATACCATAAACAATGAGTTATCTTAGCTTCAATAGAAAAAGTTAGCAGGTTTTAGAGTAGCCAGAAAAGAAGAGAAATAGCTTGAAACATTTTAATTTTATAGTGGTAGGTCGACCATTTTAGCTCTGAATTTTTCTTGATATAATTTACCCTTTCGTAAAAACTTGTGTACAAGAATTAACTATAACCAGCTGGAGCCCTAGAAAACCTGGCATGCTTTTGAACCTTTTCATTTATAAGAATACTTGCAAGCAGAGTCGCCACAAACCAACTGGGCTGCCCAACAGGGGTCATTCTCTTCATCCTTCCTGGTTCTTAAAGAATTTGTTTCCCATTTTCTTTTTTTGTTGTTGTTGTTTGTTTTTTGTTTTGTTTTGTTTTGAAGGAACTGAACTGTGGTCTAGGGTTTGGTGTTGTGGATCAGAGTGTGTTGACTGTGGGTGGGGCTCCTCAATGTTTTACCATTGAGTGGGTCCCACCCTCTTACATGTCTCAGTTTCTCTTCGGGGGTCTAGTACCTCCGAGAGGGCTCAAAACGCCGAGTGATCAGCTCTTAAATCCGTTTCCTGGACGAGCCTTTTTTCAAAAATTAATTTGTTAGAGGGTTCCCTGTAGGGCCACTGCCACCTTGAGGAATCGCCCCAGGCAACTCCCACTCAGGGCCCAACCCCTCACCCGGGGATGCCAACCTGGGAGAACAAGAACAGTTCAGTTTCCTCTTTTAAAACTGCACAGAAAAGCCAATTGAGATTAAGTTTAGGATACATAGACAATGGAGAAGACCCTTTAGAATGCACCTCCAAACCTAAGTTAGGATCCCAAACAACAATTCTTAGGAAAAGAACCAGCTCAGAATAAACCAAGACCATCAACCAAAAACTGGAGGTCCAGAGCTCATTAGGACTTACCAGTTCCTCCAAATGAGAAGCTCAGAGTCGGAGGGTCCAAAAGGGTACCTGGAGCCGAGTTCGCGCAGCTCCTTAGGTGGTCCTGAGTCTTCTCTGAAATCCTGCCAGCTACGCCAAAATTGTCAACGGAAGAAAGCCAAACTCTGTAAAATAATTTTAAAGAGATGTATTCTGAGCCAAATTTGAGGACCATGACCCGGAGCTACTCCCAAGAGGCCTTGAGCAAGTGAACTCGATGTGACTGGGTTATAGTTTGGTTTTATACATTTCAGGGAGACGGGGGTTACAGGTAAAGTCATCAATCAATACGTGGGAGGCATATATTGGTTTGGCCTGAAAAGGTGGGCCATCTTGAAGGGGGTTGGTGCTTTCAGGTTATAGGTGGGTTTAAAGATTTTTTGGCTTGTAATTGGTTAAGGACATGAAGTTTTGTCAAAAGGCTTGGAATGTTTTAATATAAGGAGCTGTTTACCAGAGATAAGCCACTGGACATAGATTTGTTGTGTAAATTGAGGACCTGCAGGTTTGTCTTGTATATCTTTAGGCCTGTTAATGGGTTATAAACTATGTTTTTAAGAACGAAGGGCGGCATAAGGCATGTCTGACCTCCCTCTTTCTGGCAGACAATTTAGTTTTAGGATATTCCTTTGGCCACAAGGGGGTCAATTCAGTCCTTAAAATTTATATTAGTTGACACGTTTAACAACTATTGTTCTAGTATTTTACCTTATAAATGACTCAGAGATTTTATAATTATCCTCTTAACATAATATGACTCTAAGATTCTAAATTATATGAAAATTTCATTTGTGTTTAATCCCAATTATATTTACCTAATTTATTTAATTATCTTATCAGTTCACTTAGATTTCAGTTATCATTTTAATTTATTTTTCTGTGAACCATTTTTACACCCTGTACATTAAGTATAGAACACAGACGGGGATTCTGGATGCCGGAAGATGGCGGATGAGAAACACCGCCAGGCAGAGTGTCTCTGAAGAAAAGACAGATTCTAGCAGAAATTAGAAGAAAGAAGCAAGAAGACGAGCCTACATGGGATGAGGGTCGGCAGGAGGAGTACCTGAGACCACGGGAGACTCCACAGGAGGAGGTCGCGGAGGAGAACTGGAGGCTGGGACCCCTGGAGCAGCCCGGAGACCAGCGGGAAGGGTAGGTGGATCTGCCGTTTCCCCTCCCCTGCATCCCGGACTGCTGGTGGGCTCCCCAGCAAGCGGAGGGACCTGCGGACACCAGCCCAGCGACAACCGCCGCCAGTGAGTGGTAAGCCAGTAGCGGACGCGGCGCCAGGCTCCCAACTCCCTCGGGCACCTCCGTGTGCACAGACCCGAGCCTCGCGGCAGACGCCATATTGCCTCCTCCTCCCCTCCCCCGACCCTACCCGCGGCTGCCCAGAGAG
>VSMD01072572.1:0-38203 GCA_008750895.1 Mirza zaza
TTTCTATATCCGTGAAGAATGCTGATGGGATTTTAATAGGTATTGCATTGAATCTGTAGATTAGTTTGGGTAGTATAGACATTTTAATGATGTTGAGTCTGCCGATCCATGAGCATGGAATGGATTTCCATCTGTTTACATCCTCTGCTATTTCCTTCCTTAGTGTTTCATAGTTCTCCCTGTAGAGGTCTTTTACCTCCTTGGTTAAGTATATTCCTAGGTACTTTAATTTCTTTGTTGCTATTGTGAAGGGGATTGAGACTTTGATTTGGTTCTCGATTTGATTGTTGTTGGCGTATATGAATGCCTCTGATTTCTGTGTATTGATTTTGTATCCTGAGACTTTACTAAATTCATTTATCAGTTCCAGGAGTTTCTTGGTTGATTCTTTAGGATTTTCTAAATATAATTAGATGCTCATTTCTGTAATTATTGTCTGAAGAAAGGTCAGGGATGCTCCCCACCACCCCATTCTTAATTCTAGTTGTTACAGTGGAGGACTGGGACTGACCACCAGATTGGTGAGGAAGTCCCCCACCCGGATGAGAGTTAGTAATAACCAGGAGACTCTTTAAACCTACTTCCTGATACTTAAAGTGCAATAACTTCTCCAGTTCCTCCTCATTAACAGGCAATACAGTGGAGGGCCGTTTACCGCACAGTTGACCATGCAATTTGGTCAACATATTTACTACTGATTCCCCTGGACTTCCCTTAAATCCCCTTAATTGTCCAATGTATTAGTTTTCTATTACTGCCATAACAAATTGGCACTAACTTAGTGGCTTAAAAACAATATAAGTTATTATCTTATAGTTCTGTAGTTCAGAAGTCCAAACTGGTTCTCACCGGGCTAAATTAACCAAGATGCTGGTAGGGCTGCATTCATTTCTCAAGGCTCTAGGGAAAAATTCACTTCTTTGCCCTTTATAGCTTCTAGAGGCCACTCTTATTCCTTGGCTGGTGGCCTTCTTCCTCCGTCTTTAAAGCCAGCGACAGTGGGTCCAGCTATTCTCACATTGGATCACTCTGACCTTCTCTTCTGCCTCTCTCTTCTACTTTTAAGGACCCTGTGGTTACATCGGCCCCACATGGATAATCCAGGATACTCTCCTTGTTTTAAGGTCAGCTGATTAGCAATCTTAATTTCATCTTCAACCTTAATTCTCCTTTGCCACATAGCATAACATATTCACAGGTTCCAGGGATTAGAATGTGGACATCCGTAGGGAGGGCATTATTCTGCTTTCCAGGGGTCCATGGGGCCCTCATGTTTCCTTTTCCAGAAAACCACATCTCTATAAATAGCCCATCCTAATCACCAAAATTTCCAAGAACTGTGAAGGGTCTGAGATTTTTTCACCTTACTTGCAAGCTAACAAGTTAGCCCACCACACTTTCATGGGTGCTGGCAGAAAACAAAAGACTCCTTGGTAAGAAACAAAGGACTTTAATACATAAGCCAATAGTGGTAGCCAAAGTGTTAGCATTTGTGCTGCTTCTCTGAGTCTCAGTTTCCACAGGGTGATGCAGAGGGCCAGATGATACCCACACATGGTCCCATCATAGGAGAGAAACCCCAAGCTTGTGGATCCCGAATCTTTCCTAATGGGTAGGAAGTCTGCCTGACCTTTGTCGTGGAGGGAGAAATTGTGTTTAGTATAATTTCTAGTATAGCCTGCTTTGCTCTGGAGGGAGACTATCTTCTAAGACTGCATGTTAATATAAACATCCCTGAAAAGATAGGCTGGAAAAAAGGTAGTGAGTGAGTGTGCTTGCAAGATGTGCAGAAATATGAGAGACCTGTGGAGAATCGTCTCCCAACGCTCTCTCAAATCCCTTTTAATCTATAGCAGATCCACCAGATTCTCCTCCCTCTTGTTGTTCCCCTTGCTGTATATTTGTTGAAGAAACTGGGCCATTTCCCCTGCACTATGCCCTGCATTTTGGAATTTTCTAATTGTATCTATGTGCCTCCAGGAGGCACATAGTGCCTGGTTATCACTGTGTGTTCAGGGGTTGTCAACCTGACCCACAGATTATAAAATCCCTTCAGTCTTTCACCCAATGGTTTTAGCAGCCATTGATGATCACTGCTTTTATTAGCATTTCTCAGCTGGGGTTCTTCTGTAAAGAATAAATTTCCATCATAAACTATTTGTTTACCCTGAAATAAAGTATTTATAGATAAGATAATCATTTTAATATAAAACTCAAGTTATATCTCTTCCCTGATATATAAAACACTTCAGTGGCAATCTATTACTAAAAGAATTTATTTCCATGATCAGACTCCAGCACACTTATTTGGATTTTTTTTCTCGTAATTACCTCCTTGTCTTATTTCCATTTTCTGTTGTTTATAACAGAATATCCGAAACTGGGTAATTTATAAAGAATAGAAATTTATTTTTTGCAGTTATGGCAGCTGAGAAGTTCCAGGTCGAGGGACCACATCTAGTGACAGCCTTCTTGCTGGTGGGGACTCTGCACATGGTGAGGGGGCTGTGTGTGCTAGCTCAGATCTCTCTTCCTCTTCTTATAAAGCCATCAGTCCCACTCTCATGATAACCCATTAATCCATTAATGGATTAATCCACTCATGAAGGCAGAGCCCTCATGACCCAATCATCTCTTAAAGGTCTTGCTTCTCAGTACTGCCACATTGGGGATTAAAATTTAACATAAATTTTGGAGGGGACAAATATTCAAACCATAGCACTGACATATAGTCTTCTTTCTTTTTTACAGAACTATTCACTCATTCCTTAATTCACCATGTATTTTCCTATCTCCATACCATTCTCCTTGTCTCTTCTAGAAAACATTTCCCCCACTTATCTTCATACTTATTTTTGTCCAAGATTCAATTTAAATTGCACTAACTCTATGGAACCTAAACCTACACACCCAGGAGAATTGACTATTTTCTATTTGGAGCCCACGGTGTACCCTGAGTATATTTCTAACATGCCCTTTTGGTTTTTGTGTTTTTTGAAATTGAGTTATAGTTGAAATACACTGAATTTCCCAGATCTTAATGTATAGTTTGATGGGTTTGACAAGTGTATATGTACATACACACACATACGCACACATGTAGCCATCACTCAGATTAAAATATAGAAAGTTCCCTCTTGACCAGTCAATACTCTCCCCGAGGCAACATTGTTAAGATTTTTAATCTCTGTAGATTAAAAATCCTTGATCATTCTGTCTTTATATTAGAATCATACAGTCTATGTCTGGCTTCTCTGTTTGGCTTCTGTTTAGAAAATAGCATGATATTTTTGAGATTCATGTAGGTTATTGTATCTATCAGGAGTTCTTTCCTTTTTTATTGCTGAGCATTCCATTGTATGAATACACCACCTGTTCAGACATCCATGTGTTGATGAACCTTTGGAATGTTTCTAGATTTTGTTTATCATGAATAAAGCCTGCTGTGGATATTCTTATAGAAGTTTTCTGAGGACATATGTTTTCATTTCTTTTTAGTAACTACCAAGAAATGGAATTGCTAAATTTTAGGGTAGCTATATGTTTAACTTTATTAGAAACTGCCAAACAAATTTCCAAAATGATGGTTCAGTTTTATATTCCTATCAGCAATTTTTTAGTTTCTTTTTAACTTTAGCTTTTCTAGTGAGTGTATAGTACTATCACCATGTAGTTTAAATTGAATTTCCCTTACAATTAATGTTAAACATATTTTCATGTGCTTTTTCGGCCCTTTACATATCTTTTTGGTATTTGTTCAATTATTTTGCCCATTTGAAAATATTGGGCAACGTGTCTTTTACTTATTATTTTGTGGTTCTTTCTACATTCTTAATGTAGGTGTTTTGTATATGTATTATAAATATTTTTGCCCAGTCTGTGGCTTGACTTTTCATTTTCTCAATAGTGTAATTGCATCAGTAGAGGCTATGCGGGAAGCTGTAACAAGGTACCCAGTTGCTCCAAGCCAGGGTTCCACTGGAGGCATAATGGGACCTGAACTCCCACCTCCATAGTATTGGAAAGCCCCAGACTCCCTAAAGTGTCAGTGGTGGCTAAGTGGGGAATCTGGACTTCTACACTGAGCTTGTGGCACTGGGGCAGCATCCCTCCCTTCTTTCCCTGCTGGAGCAGTGTCAGAGAAAGCCAGCTAAAACAAAATTTAAATAAGATCCAAAGTCTCCTCACTCATAATATCCAATATATCCAGGATTCAATTTAAAAAATAACTTGTCATTTAAGAACCAGGAAAATCTTAACTTAAATGAGAACCAACAATCAGAAGATATCAAAAGAGAGGTAATGCAAATCTTAGAATTATCTGACAAGGATTTTAAAGCAATCATCATAAAAATGCTACTACAATGAGCAATTACAGAAACACCTACAATGAATGAAAAATATATATTTGAAATCTTTCACTTTTGTGAAATTTGTTCACAAATAGAAGGAAATCTATTAAAATATATTATTAAATTCTAAAAAAATATAATGTCATCGATGAGCAGAAGTTTTAATTTTGATTAGGTCCAGTTTATCAAAGCTTTCTTTTATGGTTGGGCTTTTTGTACTATGTCAAGAAATCCATGCTTACTTCAAGATTGCAAAGATATTCTCTTATGTTTCCTTCTAGGGCATTTTTAGTTTTTGCTTTTATGTTGAGGTCTATAATCTAGCTTGAATTAGTTTTTTGTTTTGTATTGTTTTGTTTTTGAGACAGAGTCTCACTCTGTTGCCCGGGCTAGAGTGCCGTGGCATCAGCCTAGCTCCCAGCAACCTCAAACTCCTGGGGTCAAGTGATCCTTCTGCCTCAGTTTCCCAAGTAGCTGGGACTACAGGCATGCACCACCATGCTCGGCTAATTTTTTCTATATATTTTAGTTGGCCAATTAATTTCTTTTTATTTTTAGTAGAGACGGGTTCTCGCTCTTGCTCAGGCTGGTTTTGAACTCCTGACCTCGAGCAATCTGCCCACCTCAGCCTCCCAGAATGCTAGGATTACAGGCATGAGCCACCACGCCTGGCCAGATGCTATGGCTTGTTTTCTATTTCATTAATTTTTGGTCTTTACTGGTTCCTCTCTTTTACTTCCTTTAGGTTTATTTGGTCCTTCATTTTATAGCTCATTGAGGCTAAATTTTAGGACATTAATTTTAGACTTTTTTAAAGCTATAAATTTCCTTATAACCTGAAAATGTAGTGTCCTTTAAACTGGGAAGTGGGTATAGGCTGGAAAATATTTTAAGGATCATGTTAGAGAAATCCTAAATTGATTAAACACATTGTTGGTAGAAATTTGGACTTTGTGTGTGCTGCCAGTGAGTGCTCAAAAGGAAGTGGAGAATATGTTTTGGAAACTGGAGGATCCTTGTTAAAGGGTGACACAAAACTTAGCAACACTGTTATCTGCAGTTACATGGAAATGAACTTGGTGATCTATGTAATATTTCCAAGCAAAATGTTGAAGGTGCCTGACTTCTTTTTGCTTTTTATAGCAAAATGTGAAAGGAAAGAAATAAATTGAGGAAAGGACTGTTAAATACAGAGGAGCCAGGACTTGATGGTTTTGAAAATTATTAGCCTCTCCAGGTAGCACAAGATGCTAAAATTAAGAAATGGCTTGGCAGTGCTATCAGGAAAATGTGATCTAGAGATAAAGCAAAGCATGTGACTGTACAACATTTTAAGATCTCAGAAGGATCGGAGGATCTGAGTATTCAGCCATACAAAAGCCCCTTTGAAGAAATTAAAGGTACCTCACAGATATTCTCAATCAAACGGTAGCACCTCTAGGAAGCTTAGGAGTATTATTCCTCAGCACTCACAAGTCTAAGGTAGAGAAAGGCTTATTGTGAAGAGATCTCTGGGTACAGCTTTTATCTAATAGAGTAAACTCAGTGAGATTCACAGAAAATAAATAAAATTTTAGGGTAAACTATATCAGCAGAAATACTACCACCTTGGTCTGAAAGGGATACAAACAAACAAAATGGAAAGAAGATGTTAGACCTCCAAAATTCTTGTAGCAGGAACCAGGTTGAGCAAACTCTTCTGCTGCCTTTCATGAAAAAGGAAGGATGGCTCAGATGGTGGGGCCAAGAACCAAGATGGTGGAATCAAAAGCCATGAAGAATTGTTTTTAGGCCTTGAGACCTAATCAAAGCACTTTTGACATGAATCCAGGCAGATAATTCTTTATTTTCTTCAACATTTTAAAAATATTCAGCTGTATTTTGGCCTCCATTTCTTCTGTTGCATAAGTGGTCACTTGAATCACTGTTTCTCTGTATGTAATGTTTCAGTGTCTTTTTGTTTTTCTGGCTGCTTTCAAAATCTTTTCTTCTTTGATTTTCAGTGGTTTGCCTATGATGTGCCTAGGTATGATTTTCTGTGGATTATCTTCCTTGGATTTGCCAAACTTCTTGAATCCGTAAATGTATGTATTTCACCAAATTTGGGGAGTTTCTGACCATTATTATTATTATTATTTTTTTTTTTTTTGGGACAGAGTCTCACTTTATTACCCAGGCTAGAGTGAGAGACCATTATTTTTAAACGTATCTTTTCTGCCCTTTTCTCCTCTCCTTCTGGGTCTCAAATTATATGTATGTTAGATTAATTTTGACTTACTTATTGGCCTTAGTCTGTTTGTGCTGTATTTTATAACAAAATACCAAATACTGGGTCATTTATAAACAATAGAAATTTATTTCTCACAGCTCTAGAGGCTGGAAAGTCCACAATCAGGGCACCAGCAGGTTTGGTGTCTGGTAAGGGCTGTTCTCTGCTTCCAAGATGGCACCTTGTTGCTGCCTCCTCCAGAGAGGACCAATGCTGTGTCCTCAAATGGTAGAAAAGATGGAAGGGAAAAAAGGAAGGGGACTGGCTAGTTTCCTCCAGCCCTTTTATAAAAGCACTAATCCTTTTCGGGAAGATGGAGTCCTCATGACCTAATCATCTCCCAAAGGTTATACTCTTAATACTGTTGCCTTGGGGATTAAGTTTCAACATAAATTTTAGAGGAGGATGCAAACATTCAAACCATAGCATCATCCCTGAGACTATTCATTTTTATTTTCATATTTTTTTCTCTCTGCTTTTCAGATTGGATAATTTCTGTTGGTCTGTCTTTAAGTTCATTACCTATTTCTTCTGTTATCATCATTTTTATGATAAGCCTATCCAGGGAATGTTTTAGTTTCAGATTGTATTTTTCAGTTCTAAACTTTTCAGTTGGTTATTTTTTATAGTTTCTATTTCTCAGTTGAGTTATCCTATTTATTCATTATGAACATATTTTTCTCTATGTTCTTGAGCATAATCATAAATAACTAGTTTAAAATTCTTTCCTGCTAATTCTGGCATATGGATCAACTCAAGTCAGTCTCATATTGCATTTTATCTTGAACCTTTTGCCATTCTCTCCACACATTTCAATCTCTTTCTATGTTGAGTTATTTTGGATTATATCTTGGTTGTTGTGAAACATATAGTATAGAGATGTTTGATTCTGTTTAATTCCTTTGAATATTGCTGATTTTTTGTTTTGTTCTATATAATGAGCATTTAACTTGGCTGGACTGAAACTAGAAACTTTCTCCTCTTTGGTTGGCATGTGGTAGCTCAAATTTCAGTTCATTTAAGTGGTCAACCAAAGGTTTGGGTGGAGTTCATTCACAGAATTCAGGCACCTTTCTCTCTCTAGACCCCTTTTTGGATCCCCCCACCCTTGATTTTCCAGTGGTGGTGATAACTGTAAAGCTCTCCTTCGATTCTTCCAGTCTATAAAACTGATGGCTTTCTGCTGGAATTTTGTTACTCTGCATGGCACTGACTAGGCCTATTCATAAACTAAAGTGCTATCCCTTCTTCTAAGTGTCAGCTTTCCCCCAATAGATGCCTGATTTGGGTTGCTCTTTGGTATCTTCTGACAGTTGTTTTTTTATATTTTGTCCATAGATTACAGTTGTTCTCTGTATGAGGGTTGGCCTAATAAAAACAGTACAGGCAAACTAAAACTTAATTTTTGTTATTTTTTGTATATGATGTGAGGTATGAGTCAAGGTTTATTTTTTCCCCAATACTAATATCCATTTCTTCTAGCACAATTTGTTGAAAAGACTTTTCTTCCCCCATTGAAACCCATTGACATCTTTGTCAAAAAATAGTTGTCCATATATGTGTAGTTCTATTTCTGGACTCTATCCTGTTCTAATCATATATCTGTCTGTCCTTGCATCAGTACAATACTATCTGAATTACTGTAGCTTTATAGTAAGTCTTAACATTAGGTAGTATAAACCCTCCATACTTTTGCTTGCTTTTGGATATTCTAGGTCCTTTTAATTGCCATGTAAACTTTAACATCTTTTTAGTTTTACCAAAATATTGACAAATACGTTATTGAACAAGTAGAAGAAAAATCAGTGAGGCAACAGGAAATTTCAGCAACATTCAACCAACTTGATTTATATATTATAGAACACTACACCCACCAACAGCCAAATATACATTCTTTTCAGGGAAACATGAACCATTCTCCTAGATAGACCATATGTTGAAATCATACAGAGTATATTTTCTGACCACCATGGAATTAAATTAGAAATGACCAATAAAAAGGCATCAAGATAAAATGGCCATATTTTTGAAGAGTAAATGAAAGTATAGGGAGTTATATAAAGCTAGAAAATGGGGGGTATATATGATTCCTTTTAAAAGTTATGAAACACAAATTTCCCATAAAAATGAACAAAACAGGATCAAGGTCAAATATTTTTTTAAATGGAAGACTATGTGTCATATATAATGAATAGCAAAAATATATGACCAGACATTTGTATATATGACAAACATTATATATAGAGATAAATAGATCGATATATAAAACTAGATATTTAATACGTATACCATATGGTATATTATGGTGAAAAATATATAAAAACAACTTCCTGTCTGTCATCTTCCATCCTCCAGTGTTGATCATGTTGCCTTGAACAGGATTGTGTTGTTACAGGTACCAGTGTCATTTGAGGATGTGACCGTGGACTTCAGTAGGGAGGAGTGGCAGCACCTGGACTCTACTCAAAGACGCCTGTACCACGATGTCATGCTGGAGAACTACAGCCATCTGCTGTCAGTGGGTAAGCACAACAATCCTGTGAAGCTGTGAAGAACCTGTTACGGGTTTATTTGTGTCCCTCAAATAAAGTATGTTGAAAATCTAACCCCTAGTACCTCAGAATGTGACCTTATTTGGAAATGGAGTCCTTACAGAAGTAATCAAACTAAAATGGGGTCATTAGGGTGGGCCTTAATCTGATATAACTGATATCCTTATAAAAAGGAGAAATCTGGACAGAGACACACACAAAGGGGAGACAATGTGAAGGCACACAGGGAGAAGATGGCATGTGACTGGAATGATGTATCTGTAAGCCAAAAAACACCTGAGGCCACTAGAAACTAGGAGAGAGGCCTGGAATAATTCCTTCCCTGGTGCCTTCAAAGAGAGCATGACCCTGCTGACACCTTGGTTTTAGAGTTCTGGCCCCCAGAACTCTGAGATGATAAATTTCTGCTGTTTTGAGCCCTCCTAGTTTATGGCACTTTGTTACAGCAGCCCTAGGAAACTAATATAGATTTTTATACTTGGAAATGGGGTGCTGCTGTGACAAATACATAAAAAATGTGAAAGTGGCTTTGCAATTGAGTAATGGGTAGAGGCTAGAGCTAAAGGCTAGGTTTTGAGATGCTTTGAGGTCTCAGATAGAAACAAGGAACATGTCATTGCAAGGGGAAATGTCATTGCTGGAGGAAAAGCAATCCTTGTTATAAACTGTCAGAGAACATGGCTTAATTGTGTTCTTGTTGGGTGAAAAGTAGAACTTGTAACTGATGAACTTGAATATTTATTATAGCTGAGGAGATTTCTAAGCACTGTTTGAGAGCATAGCCTTGTTTCTCCTTGTTGCTTATAGCAAAATGTGAGAGGAAAGAGATAAACTGAATAAGGAATTGTTAGTGTAAAGGTACTAAAACTTGAAGGTTTGGAAAATTCTCAGCCTATCTTTATTGCAAAAGTTGAGAACGTGTACTCTGGAAAGAACATCAGGAGTGTGTCTGGACACCTGATTGCTTAAAGAGATTAGGTGTGTGACTTGTGGATTCAGTCAACTGTTTGAGTAGAAATGCTTCCAGGTTGGGCTGAAGGAGACAGAGATGGGAGAGAATGAAGGCAGGCTATTAGACTTCTCGATTCTCTAAGGCAGGAAATAGGATGGTAAAGCTATATGACTGTGAGCATGTGTTATCCTTCAAGAAAAGGGAGGAATGACTTCAGGATAGTACAGCTATAGCTGCTGCCACAATCCCTGAAGGCACAGGCTGGGGAAATGGGGGAACCCACTGCCTCCTCAGTTTTAGAGAGCAGGGCTATCTCTTTGTTTCCAGGGCCGAGGGGGCAGGACCACCATCCAGAGCCAAGGGTTGAGGGGTGACCATGTCCGCTCTGAGGCCATACCTCTTAACAGTTTCGTATGCCTTTGAACTCTCTCTTCAAAGTTCTTTTCAACTTTCCCTTCTGATACTTGTTGACTGTCAATTTGTGCTGGTATTTTAGCCTTAGATGGAGTTTACCACCCACTGTGAGCTACATTCTCAAGCAACCCGACTTCAGTAACACCCAGGCCCAGTGCACAAGGAGCTGCTGCTGGCCTAACACCATCCACAGGCTGGGCCTCCATCAGTGCTGCTGTGAGCAGTACTGGGGAGTGGGTCTTCTGTATGCTACATGTATGGTTCCCTACTGTGTGGCAGACATTTGGCACTGAATTTTGGCACCAAAATCTATATTAGGATTCTCCAGAGAAATGGAACCAATAGGAGATTAAATATATAGTGAGAGAAAGATTGATTGATTGATTGTCTGATTTTAAGGAATTGAGTCACCCAATTATGGAGGCTGACTAGTCTGAAATTCACAGGGCAGGCCAGTAAGCTAGAAATTCAGGTAAGAGTTGATGTTGGCATTCTTGAGTCTAAAATCCACAGGGCAGGCCAGCAAACTGAAAACCAAGGCAAGGTTTCTACGTGGCAGTCTAAAGCAGAATTTCTTCATCCACTACCCACTACATATTCCCTCTGTCCTCAGCAAGCACCTCACCTGGTCATAGTTCTTTGCCTGGTGGGGAGACCCAAATCTTCATTCCTGTGTCAGAGAAAATAAGAGCTTTAACAGTAGGTAAAGCTGGAAAAACAGATTTTATTCAGAACTTTTATAGTAGTGGCAAAGAGACCTCAGTGTAGAAGTGGGCTCAATTCCAAATACTACATGGACAAGTGGGAATCTATAGCCAAGGATCATGGTGGGGGTCAGTGGCTGGAAAATCACTCAGAGGAAGCATCAGGAGTAATGGGGATCCTAGCTAAACCAAACTAATAGGACTCTTGCTGAAGGCAGGACAGGGGGATCAAATATCTGGAGGGTGGTGCAGGATGAGGAACCTGGTCCAGGGGCATTAATGCTGAGGTTGGGGGATTTGGCGGAAGTGATGTAACAGGATTCTTGCTAAAATTGAGCAATGCAAAGATGGACAAAAATGGCAAGTCCAAAAGTTGAGTCCTAGTTGGGAAGAAGATTCAGAAAAGCCTGACTAAAACTTGGTCAAGGAAAGCCTCTTTGCTAGTTCTTCCTCTTGTTCAAGAAAAGAAGAAACATTATTCTTTCCTTTGAACAATTTAAATCTGTTTCTCATTTGGTCACCTTTTGTTCATTACAGGTCAATTGAACCATCTGCTGAGACTTGGTAGTAGAGGAAGAAGTAGAAGTTTAGTAGAAGTTTGTATCAACTCATCCAACTTTAGCTTATTGTAGGGAGTTAGGAAAAGGGCAGTTTAGTTTTCAAAGATGCCACGTCAGGAGGGTGGGAAAAAAATTGGAAATGTTAGTTTGGAGAGTTATAGACAGATATTGGAGGAAACTAGAAGAATTGGTCCAGTTCAGTTTATAGGTAATAATCCACAAGGGTGTGCTATAGTGTTCCATCGAAACATAAAATTCCTCTCCACAGTCAACTCCTTTTTATTTGTTCAAAGATAAACAAAGTAAGGTTATTCTTATTTACAAAATAAGTCTGGTCTTGTTTAGATTTGCCTGATTATTTACATAAGTACAGCAAGAATGGTAATTGACTGCACAGGCCTTTTTGAGTTTGCTTTGCTGGAACTTTTCTTAAGGAATCTCAGATTACACTTTTAAAAACCTCTTGACGCTAGGAAGCTAAGCCAGGAACTCACCACCAGACTTCAAATTCCTCTTCTCTTGAGATTTGGGTGAATTCCTCTCTTCTTGAGGACCCCAGGATATCCCAAGATTCCTATGCCTGCCAGGAAGTGACTTTCCTTACTCATCTGTAAGGCTGGGAACCCTATAAGCCAGATACCAGGCCAGTTTCTTTATAAGTATTGGCTCCATAAAGTCAACTTTATTTCCTTAAAACTGTCTGGTCATGCCTAAAAATATGATATTCCAGTCAAAGCCTTGGTTATATAATATAACCCATGTTTCCAATTATGACCTGTTAGAAGCAGAACAGATTCTTACTGAACATATGCAAGTAATTATATTGCCATGAAAGTAAGAGCACTCAAATAAGATTTTCTGAATTCTGGAGGGATCAGGCAGGGAGAAAAGATAAATGTTTCATTTTTGTTTACAAAAGTATAGTAAAGATAGCTTAAGAGAAAAGGGAAAGCGATTCCTTATATCTAGAAAATAGAACACTAAACAATGAGGACTGTTCCAAACAAAAACCATAATCATACTTTATCAGTTCATTTAGTCCCAGTAATTAATTCTTGTTCTGCTTCAACTTGGGTTAGCGGTTTTATGAACCCATCAGCTTCTCCATTAGAGTTCTGGAAATCCTTACTCAGTCTGGTGGTATAGTCACAAAGTTATTCAAGCAATGCCATCATGAAGCATTCCAACCTGTGGCTCATTGCAAACACTTTCAGAGACAAATTAGAGAAAACAAAAATTTACCTATGAATGACAAGTTAAGATGACTGTGGTTAAATGTCTGATGAGAAGTTCATTCGACAAGAAAATTTAGTTATTTCTGTGACATTTTAAAATAATAACCAGAATTAAGACTCATGATATTATACCAGGACATATCATGGACAATGAAGTTATTGACAAATTTCTATGAACTTCATATAATTTCTGAAATATATGTATTAATAACATTTACCTATACAAATATAACCTAGGTGAGGTTAAGCATCCCTTATTTGATGGTGCCTTTTCATGCAATTCAACAAATCAAATAAACCAAAGTTTTTAAAATTTAATTTACTTTTAATTTTTTTAATTAATTAATTGAGGTTTTTTATTTTATTTTATTTGAGACAGGGTATCACTCTCTTGCCCAGGCTGGAGTATGATGGCATGAAATCCTCCAACCTCAGTCTAGGTTGAACTGTCTAGCTAGAACTACAGGTGTGTGTGTGACCACCCCTGGCTAGTTTTTTATTTTTTGTTGAGGTAGGGTTTTGTTATGTTGCCCAGGCTGTTCTCAAATTCCTGGCTTCAAGTGATCCTCCTGTCTCAGCTCCCAAAGTGCTGAGATTACAGGCATGAGCCACCATATCTGGCCCTGAAATATTTTTAACATTTCTCTTTTTACAAGGTGAAAAAACAAATGGTTTGAGATTTTCCAGGGGCTGTTTGGGACATCTCAAGGTCAGTTTAAGATCAAGATTTCATGGAGGAGTTGATTTGGGGAAGGTAAAGTTGTCAGAAATGTAAACAAAACAAAACACCTTAGTTCTTTTAAAAGTGAGAAGTCTTAGATCTCTTAAATAGTCAAGGACATGATAAAGATTAGCACAGGAAATTATTGTGAGAAAACACGAAATCTCTTTTCCTAGGCAGATTACTTAAAAGGTAAAGAAAAACTTTTATAATTTCTTATTAAGAGCAGACCAATAATCCAAGAAAACTTTTGTCATTTTAACAGAGAGAAAACCAAATTACAGCTTTACCAAAAAAACAACAAAAAAAACAAGTGCTTTTTTTTTTTTTTTTTTTTTTTGAGACAGAGTCTTTCACTTTTCACCCAGGCTAGAGTGCAGTGGTGTCATCATAGCTCACAGCAACCTCAAACTCCTGGGCTCAAGCAATCCTGCCTCAGCCTCCTGAGTAGCTGGAACTGTAGGCGCATACCACCACGCCTGCCTAATTTTTCTATTTTTTGTAGAGACAGCATCTTCTTGCTCAGGCAGGTCTTGAACTCCTGAGTTCAAGTGATCCCCCCACCTCAGCCTCCCAGAATGCTAGGATTATAGACGTGAGCCACTATGCCTAGCCTCAGTGTACTTTTGATATGAAAGTGCAAATCGATTAAAATCTTAGCCAGCTTGATCACAAATAAAATTCCTTTTCTGCAAACCTTCCGTAATTTTCTGTATCCATTAAGTTTTTGTTCTGTATTTTTTCTCTTTCTTATTTAGGGACTACAAATTATGTTACTTCAGGACAAAATTATTCTTTCTCCCTTAACAAAACATATTTTTCATACCTTATGTACTTTTCCTTATCAAAAACACATCCTACTTTCCTCCCATTTCTTTCATGTAGTGTTGTTTGCCTTCACCTTTATTATTTCTGGCAGTTTTAATTACATATATTGATTATAATTTATAACCATTGGTAACCTCTCTTTTACAGAAAAAACTAGAGAATTGACAATTGTGAACCATCTCTCACATACCAGCATTCCACATGAGCAGATTAGCAAATTTTGTGAATACACCATCTCACAATTTTTAGACATACGTATTTTTTATAGTACAGTTTATCAATGTAAAAAGAACATGTTTATGAACAGACTCAAATATCTTTAGCTTCTCTATGCCATATAAAAACAGTAAGCCAAAACTATAATTATGCAAACTTGTGTTTAATAATTAAAGTTTTAGTTTATCTTACCTAGAAATAATCTAGATAATTAATGAATATCTGTTATCTAACTTAGCATAATTCTCAGGTTGCAAGTTACCAAAAATATTTTAGAAACTGTTTTTAGGCAGACATAACACCAAACAAGGTGAGTCATTATCTCAAGTTATTTCTCTGTTAACTATTTTTACAGCATATGCATGTTAGGCAAGCATCACATGAAGCAAAAACCTAAAAAAGTTAAATACATGAGTTGTTTTGTTTTACTGCTATATTTGATACACATGAAATAATAGATATCAAGCAATTCTCTTTTATTTCTTTTTCTTTTTTTTTGAGACAGGGTCTCCCTCTGTCACCCAGGCTGGAGTACAATGGCACGATCATAGCTCATTGCAGCCTCAAATTCCAGGGCTCCAGTGATCCTTCTGCTTTAGCCTCCCAAGCAGCTGGGACTACAGGCATGAGCCACCATGCCTAGCTCTTTTTTAAAAATTATTTTTTTTTATTTTTAGAGACGGAGTGTTGCTGTGTTGCCCAGGCTGGTCTCGAACTCCTGGCCTCAGGCGATCCTTGTACCTCAGCCTCCTGAGTAGCTGGGATTATAGGTGTGAGCCACCATGTCCGGCTAAGCAATTCATTTTTACTTCATCTTTACTTGTAAATTTGTTCTTAGGTTGATTTCATAGTTTTTATAATCTTAAACACCTAGTAAATATAGTATCAGTTTATTTGACTAGTATTTAATGCTGATAATTTAGAAGACACAGCTATTTTTATTAAACTAACAGTATTAAACTAATCTTATTTATCAAAGATTTATCACAATTTGGATAAAATACTAAAATACCAAAAGATGAAAAATGTATTAAAAGCCACATGGACTTGTAAAACATTTGGGTTAGTTTCTATATTTCTCAGAGTTCTAGTAACTTTTAATTTATGTAAGCACTCATTTATCTCTAAGTTGATTTGCATAGAACTCCTAAACTCCTAAATTTTATAAATTAATTTGGTAATACTATCTGGAGGTAGAAAATATTACATAGGCATAAAATATATACATATATAAACATAAATGTACAAACATATGAATAGATGAAACAGAGGTCCTGTAGATTTCTATTCTAAAATTTTAGTACACTTTCATCTTTGATATTTTTATCCAAATCGTGGTTTTTGGTAGATAGAACAAATCAAATTTACCTGTTTACCAGTATCTGTGGAAGAGATATTTAAGATTTTTTCTTGACCTAATATCTAATATTATGGAGGCTGTGGACTAAATTTTAGGTGAGAGACTGAGGGGACAGCACGCAACTGCCTGGATGTCTCCAAAGCCCATCTAAGTGGATAAAATATCTAGTCTATTTCTTTTTTTCTCTTTTACCCTCAATTGGTTGCTTTTAGGGATCCCTCAGTCTCTTGAGAGCCCCCAGTGGTGGGAGGAGACCCAAAGTTCACGTGAACATAGTGAGTTAAGGGGCTAAAATAAGATGGGAAAGTTCTGGCAGGGGTAGAGGAGGTAGGTATTTGAAAGCGGACGTATCAATGGATTCAAGGGAACTTGAAAGGAAGATCAAAGGTGGTAAAAGGAAGGAGGAACAGAAGCAATGGGAGGGAGAGGTCTTAGAAAAGCTAGTTTTGAGAGATGTCAAGTTTCCCAAGGAGGTTCTTTAAATTCCATATTATCATCAGCAAAATCATGCCAATGAGAAAGGAGTTGAGAACATATAGTCAGCAGGGGTTCAAGAAGGTGTGTTTTAGTTGATGGAGAAGTTCCCATGTTCTTAACAATGGTAGCTTTGCGCTTATGAATACAGAAACTTGGGACTCTAACCCAGCTCCCATTTCTTATAGAGCTTACCCTCTTATAAAGAGAGAAGGACTCTCCCCCAGCCTTTCCTTGCCTTGGATTCTAGCCTACCTTCTTATAAACAGATGCTCAACTAGGACTCTAACCTAGCTTCTAGAGTATACTCAGAATCTTAAGAATCAAAATCTGTCCTTATTGTGCTTCAGTGAACTGTCATCTAGAGCAGTGGTTTGTGAGTCAGACTCATCAATTAATTCCCTAATCAATTAGCCAGGAGTGAAGACAAAGCCTTCAAAGGTACACAGTTGGAGTCCTAGGCGAAAGGTCTGGGGTCCAGTGATGAATCTGATCTTTTCTGAGTCCCACACCATAACTATCAAAGAAAAAGCAAGGTTGGACAGTAGTTAAAGCAGTAAAAACAGATTTTATTCAGAACTTTTATAGTATGGGAAAAGAGACCTAAATGTAGAACTGGGCTCAATTCCAGATACAATATAGACAAGTGGGGACTTATAGCCAAGGAGCAGAGTGGCCAGTAGATGGAAAATTACTGAGAAGAAACATTAGAGGTAAAGGGGGATTTTTACTAAACCGACCTAACAATGTTCTTGCTGCAGGCAGGCCAGGGGGATCAGTATCACATGGGGATAGTGGAAGATGAGGAATTTGGTCAGCTATTAAGCGTGATGAGATATTGAGTTTTGCGGATTCTGGCTAAACTGACTTAACAGGATTCTTGCTAATATTGGACAATGCAAAGATAGACACTAAAGTCCAAATGTTGAGGCCTAGTTGGGAAGAGGATTCAGAGGAGCCTGACTAAAGTTTGGACAAACAGAGATTCTTTGTCACCTGAAAGGTCTGGGCCAGTCGTAGTCCTGCCTGAATTAGGCTGTTGTAGTTTTCCATTGACTTTAATTACAGGGTATGGTAATACTAAGAGATACCCCAAGGGATCTGCTGTATTCTAGAAATATTCTTCCTTACCTCCATTGTGGAGTAATAATCCAATTTCCTCTTGGTAATTAGGATCAGTCACCCCAGCCAAAACCCTAACTCCCTTCTTTGCCTGTTGATTTAGAGGCATGAGGGAACTAAAGTGGCCAGGTGGCAGTTTTAACTTCTAGTTCAATGGAATCATTGTTGTGTCTCCTAGCGGAAGCATTCTTCCCTTTGGTATTAAGACCTCTAGAGTGGCAGAGCATACGGTCACTGGGACAGGAAGCAAAAATTTTGCTAGTGGACCACTAGGGATAATAATAGTGAGGGGTGTCATTCCTAGCCCAGGGCTGACAGGACAGGACCACTACTCTAGTGGGCTTAGAGGACAGATCATGGAGCCAATGAGGATTATTCTCAAGCCTTAAAATTTAATGGAATTTTCCCTGCTAGGTTTTCTTATTTAGGACCTATTATCTCTTTTTTTCATGCTGATCTCTCCCTTTTGGAATGGGAATATCTATCCTATGCCTGTCCCACCATTGTATTTTGGAAGCAGATAACTTGTTTGGTTTCACAGATTTGCAGATGGAGAGGAATTTTTACCCAGGATGAATCATACCCCAAGTCTTACCCCTAATTGACTTGGATGATCTAGATCAGGGTCCTCAAACTTTTTAAACAGGTGGCCAGTTCACTGTCCCTCAGACCGTTGGAGGGCCATTGGAGAGTGCGGCGCACATTCCACACATGAGCACTGTGGGCCCGGGACAAGTCAGCTGCTAAGGAGGGCAGGCAGCAGCAGCAAAAACTCCAGGCGGGCCAGATAAATGTCCTCAACGGGCCGCATGTGGCACGCAGGCCATAGTTCAAGGACGCCTGATCTAGATGATGAGATTTGAGACTTTGAGTTGATAATGTTTAGATGTAATATTTTACTTAATAAGTTGATACTGGAATGGTTTGGCCGGGCATGGTAGCTCATGCCTGTAATCCTAGCACTCTGGGAGGCTGAGGAGGGCGATTTGCTTGAGGTCAGGAGTTCGAAACCAGCCTGAGCGAGACCCTGTCTCTACTAAAAATAGAAAGAAATTAATTGGCCAACTGAAAATATACATACAAAAAATTAGCCAGGCATGGTGGCACATGCCCATAGTCCCAGCTACTCAGGAGGCTGAGGCAGTAGGATCGCTTAAGCCCAGGAGTTTGAGGTTACCATGAGCTAGGCTGGTGCCATGGCACTCACTCTAGCCTGGGCAACGCAGTGAGACTCTGTCTCAGAAAAAAAGAAAAAAAAGTTGATACTGGAATGATTAAGACTTTTGAGGATACTGGGATGGGGTGAATGCATTTTGTATGTGTGAAGGACATGAATTTTGAGGGGCTAGAGGGAAGACGCTTGTGAGTTGAATTGTGTCTTTCCAAAAAGCTATGTGGAAATCCTAACCCCAGTACTTCCAAATGTTAGCTTAGTTGGAAATAGTTTGAGCTAAAATGAGGTCTTTAAGGTGGGCCCTAATTTAATATGACTGGTGTCCTTATAAAAAGTGGTAATTTGGACACAGAGACATGCACAGAGGGAGAACGTCATGTAAAGATGAATGTAGATATTGGGGTGATGCTTCCACAAGCATGCATAGAGGGAAGACAATATGAGGACACACAGGGAGAAGGTGGCCGTGTCACTGGAGTGATGCATTTATAAACCAAGGAACACCAAGGAATACCAGCAAACACTGGAAGATCCATGGAAGGCTCTATCCTAGATCCATCAGAGAGAGCATGGCCCTTCTGACACCTTGATTTCAGACTTCTAGGATCTAGAAATGTGAGACAATAAATTGCTGTTGTTTGAAGCCACCCAGTTTTTGATACATTGTTACGGTAGCCCTAGCAATAACTAATATCGCACCTCAGTGAGGTGCTAATATCGCATCTCAGCTGCTGAGACAACTGGGGCATCTGAGTTGTGCAATGGTGTCATTCTTGATTTGTCTGAGATATTTCAGTCCCTTTTCACCTGTGCGAATATTATTCTCCGTTCCCAATGAAATGTTGTTACTTTTCCAGAGAACAAATGGAAAGCGATTAGCTGGACCCAATTCTCTATCATGTCCTGTTAACAGGGTTTGAAGTTCCCAAACCAGAGGTCATTTTCAAGTTGGAGCAAGGAGAGGAGCCATGGATGTTGGAGGGAGAAGCCCCACACCAAAGCGGTTCAGGTGAGTGAATGGGACCCAGGCAGATGGGGACATGGAAGTAATGATATATAATATTCTATCACACAGAATGCTCCCTCAATCCCCTTGCAGTCACTACTCACCACCACTTCGGCCCCAGGCAACCATTGACATGTTTTTTGTCACTATAGATTAGACTTGTCTTTATTAGGGTTTCATGTAAATGGAATCATAGTGTATGTACACTTTGGATCTGACATCACTCAGCATAATGATTTTGCAGTTCATTCATGTTATTGAGTATATCACTAGTTTGTTCTTTTTGTATTCCATGGTATGAATATATTGCAATTTGTTAATCTGTATACTTGTTGATGGATAAGTGGTTCATATTTAGTTATTATGAATGAAGCTGCAGTGAATATTCTAGTATGTCTTTGTGTGAACATGCGATTTACATTTCTCTTGAGTAAAGACCTAGGATTGAAATTGCTGAGTCATATAGTAAGTGTATGCTTACCTTTATATGAAATTGCCAAACTATCTTCCAAGGGGGCTATACCATTTTACATTCCCAATAGTAATACATGAGAATTCCTGTTGCTCCAAATCCTCACCAAGACCAGTTATCATCAATCTCTTTAATTTTTGCTGTTATGCTGAATGTGTATTGGTATCTCATTATGATTTTAAATTGCATTCTTCTGATGAGAGTAATCATGTGCTTATTGATCATTTGCATATTTTTGTGAGATGTCTATTCAATCTCTTTCCCATTTTTTATTGGGCTGTTTGTCTTCTTATCATTGAGCTTTAATATATTTGCTGTATACAACTGGTTTGCCAGATATATGTGTTGCTAATATTTTCTTCCAGTCTGTGGCTTGCAATTTCATCTTCTTATTGGTGCCTATCAAAGAATAAACATTTTAATTTTGATGAATTCTAATTTATCATCTTTTTTATCATTAGTACTTTTTCTGATCTGTTTAAGAAATCTTTGCCTAATACAAGGTCACATAGATTTTCTCATTTTTAAATAAGTTTTATCATTTTAGCTTTTTCAGTTTAGGTGTATGACCCATTTTTTGTGTAATATGAGGATTGATGTTCCATTTTTTTGATACTAATATCTAGTTGTTCCAGAAACATTTGTTGAAGAGACTTTCTTTTTCACATTGAATTCCTTGGCATGTTTATCAAAATCAAATGACTTTATATATGCGAGCCTATTTCTGGGGTCTCTTTTCTGTTCAATTAATCTATTTTTCTATCTGTTTTAAAAGGTAGGTTTTATTATTATTCAAGTATGGTGATGCCAACAGATCAGGAGACAACTGCCATTGAAAAGACAGTTTGTTATTCATAGTTCTCAAGAGGAGGGGGCATACCACATCTTTCAGGGCCACATGGGAAGCACCAGGGTCAGTCAGGAGGTAGAAGGAGTGAGGGGAAAGCACTGGCCAGAGGCTCAATTGTATATTTTGTGGGAAGGAATGGATGAAGCAGTGTAAACAGGCTAGCCAGGTTTAAGAGCAAGGGGATAGTGGCTCAACCAGTGAGAGCTCAATAAAGGGGGTAGTTGTGGGTAGGGCTGCGTATTAATTGGTTTGAATATGAAAGGCATGCTCAAGGTCAAGTATTTGCCATCTCTAGGAATTAGCTAGCCCTGCAGTCTCTCCAGGATCAGCTAAGCCCCAGATGCCAGAACATCAAGAATACAGAAAATAAGAAAATATAGTTAATACATTATCCTTTTGGCAAAGACATACTATCTTTATTACTGTAGCTTTTTTTTTTTTTTTTTCAGAAAAGAAGTCATGACAAGATATTACTGTAGCTTTGTTACAGCAGGAAACCGTAGTACCACAGAACAAAGAGACAGGGTCACTGAGGCTAAAATCATCAAAAGGAGTTTTATTGACTAGCTCGAGCTAGGGTCCAAGTCCCAGAGCACCGATATGGCGGCCTCTATTGGGACAAAGACCCCGCGCACTGTGGGACAGAGCCCTTTATACCCTAGGTGCCGTATCTGTCCACACGCTTGCCCTTTGCATTGATTGGTTGGCCCCTTGTGCCCACGCACTTGCCTTTTACATTGATTGGTTGGCCCCTTGTGCCCATGCGCTTGCCCTTTTGGTTCATCCCAAAATTTACTGCGATCAGCCCGCTCAAACCAACTTCCTAAAAACAAGCAATGTACATAAGCTAAAAGAAAGCACTTAGCCTGAGTCTTCACATTCCCCCCTTCTTTTGGTCCATAAGAGCATTCTTGCTCATCCTTGGGGTCTCTAACCTCTTGCGTCTCTACACAGTCACGCCCAAGGCTTTGATATTGCTGCCGCAATACCATTAATTGAACAGTACTTATCCGCTCTTTAATGAAAGCTCTTAACCTATTTAATATACATGGTCCCAAAGTGAGAATTAGGAGGAGCACAATGAGTGGACCTAATAGTATGGACAACAATGTAGTTAACCAAGGGGAGCTATTAAACCATGATTCAAACCATCCTTGTTGTTGTTCACGCTCTCATTTCCTTCGGGCAAGTCCCTCCCTGACCTTAGCCATAGACTCTCTAACTATTCCAGTATGGTCTGCATAGAAGTAGCACTCTTCTCCTACGGCCGCAGATAGCTCCCCCCTGCTAGAGGAATACTAAGTCCAGCCCCCTCCAGTTCTGCAGCACCACCTCAGACAGTGAAGTTAGGGACTTTTCTAAATGGGAGATGGACTCCTCTATTCTGGCTATGTCTTCATCTATCGTGGCCCTTAAGCTATTGAACCCCTTATGTTGCATTGCCAAGGTTGAGATACCTGTCCCTGCTCCTATTGCCCCCAGGCCAAAAAGAGTAGCTAGGGTTATGGCTGTAAAAGGCTCCTTTTTTTTTTTTTTTTCTAGTTAACCCGGCTCCTTCTGTGCCCTTTGTCCATGCATCATATATTGTATTTTCTTGGTGGTAAATAATCTTAGGGAATACTAGTACCATAATGCAGTATTCCTCTGATTCATTAAAAACAGACAGGCTAAGACATGGAGTCAGACCTGTTTTAGAGCAAATCCACCACCCATCAAGCGTCGGAACTATCCATTTTGCTCCTCCAGTCCGGTTTGCAGCCAGGTGGATTTTGGCACAGAACTGCGCATGACTAGAGGGCACCTTTCCTATGCATGTTCCGTTCCCGGAGACTGCCTGAAGTGTTAGCCCCAGGCCTTTACGGTCCCATGTGCAGGACTTGGGGGTCTCTTCTCCTGAATGGTTAAAGGGGGCAGCTACCCCTACTGCTTCATTAAAAAGGGGGTCTAATATCATAGCATAACCAGCAGGCTTCCGTAGCGTTGGGGTCGGAACGGTTCAATGCCTCATATGCTGCTGTCAGCATCTTCCATAAGGAATCTCCTGGGCCTTTTTCTATTTGTTGGTTTATAGGGGACTGAATAGCTAAGGAAACTTTTGTGGATGTATTGTCCTCAGGGCTTGTGGTAGGCTGCCCTAAGTCCGCTCTTGCCTTTTCCCCAAGCACCTGATTGGGTCCTACTGCTACTTTGGGAACAGGGCTAACCTTAAGCTTAATCTGAAGCACAGTGCCATGGTATGGTTTTTGGTAGAGATGAATTCCCCAGTACAATCTAGCAGCACACTGAGACTCCTTTTTTCCGGCCTCAGTGAATGTTACCCTTACTAGGGTACGGTTGGTTTGGTAAGTATCTGGTCCTCTTCCCCAACTGCCATATGTGCAAGGAGCTGTCCCTGGCTGCACAAAAGACATGTCAATGAGCCCTGGGGTTACTGACCATTTCCAGTTGCCGTCGTTGGTATCGACACAACTCCATGTAGCACAGTACAAGCTTTCTATACCACCACAAGTCCTCCACATCTCTCCTGTTCGAAACCTTGGGCATGTAAAGAACCCGTTTTCAAGGAGCTGTCTTCCCCGGTTGGCCCGTTGTTGGCTCCCCATTTTGGAACCCCCCCCCACTAACTCATCCACTTTTCCTAGATTATAATACATATCTGGCCACCACGTGCCTGGTGGGGCTGTTTTAGAGGTCTGGTTATAGACCTCGTGGGTCTCTAAGTTAGTTATTTCCCATGTAAGGTTATAGGGCACGTGGGGATTTGAGTCAATGGCTACAGCTATAGAGACCCTTTCCAGGAACAATACGCCCACAAACAGCCTATGTAGCAAACAAAAAAGGTTACCAGGGCACACCTTTGCAGTTTAGTCCAGTCCTTAAGAGCCACAACCCCAAGTCCAAGTCCCAGAAGGATGACAAGCAGTCCGACGAAGATTTGAGTCAGCAGTCCCATCTAACCCTTTTTCCCGGCAGAGCGCTGGCCTGCGGTTGTCACACGGGTCAGTTTGGTCTTTAACGGGTTTTTCAGGTCCACTGTTGCCTTCCACTGGTCCTGCTGCCACTCCTGGTCGTCCTCACTGGCAGGTCTCACATGGGAGTGGTGTATCCAAGTCGCCACTCCATCAACCTTAAGTGCAGTGGGGGTAACAAGAATTATTTGAAAGGGTCCTTTCCATTTAGGCTCTAGGGTTTTACTGTTATGCCATTTCACCCATACCCAATCCCCTGGCTGATGATGGTGATGCACGTGTTTATTACTCTCGCTTCTTGGCCCAGTTGTCTGGTAGATGGCCTGGAGGGCCGGCCATACTTGGCTGTGGACACGTTGCAGAGCCTTCACAGCCTGCAGTACCTCTCTAGGGTGCTCTGGGAGAGCCTCAGAGCTCACCTTGGGGATTACAGGTGGAGGGGTACCATACACAATCTTAAAGGGGGTTAAACCTAAATAGTATGGGCTGTTCTGGGCTCGGAACAGGGCGAAGGGAAGGAGGGTCACCCAGTCCCCGCCAGTCTCTAGGACCAATTTAGTCAAGGTCTCCTTTAGGGTTCTGTTCATTCTTTCTACCTGCCCTGAGCTCTGGGGATTATATGCACAATATAACTTCCAATCTGCCCCCAGTGCCCGGGCTAGCCCTTGACTGACCTGACTTGTGAAGGCTGGCCCATTGTCAGACCCTGTGCTCTCCGGCAGCCCG
This sequence comes from Mirza zaza, assembly GCA_008750895.1. Classification (NCBI taxonomy): domain Eukaryota; kingdom Metazoa; phylum Chordata; class Mammalia; order Primates; family Cheirogaleidae; genus Mirza; species Mirza zaza. The sequence continues at coordinate 24,957 of VSMD01072572.1, forward strand.
TACCTGGGAATTATTTCTTCTAATATTTTCTTTGCTACTATTAGGGCAGTCTCTTCTTTAGTAGGAAAAGCTTCCACCCACTCTGAGAAGGTGTCTACCATGACCAACAAATACCTGTACCCATATTTTCCGGGTCTTACCTCTGTGAAGTTTATTTCCCAAAATAATCCTGGTTGCCTCCCCCATTCCCTGGTACCTACATGGGTCTCTCTGATCCTCCCTGGCTGCATGACCTGGCAGACACGGCAGTTCCGGACAATGTCTTCTGCTATCTTTCCTTGTGATTTGAATCTGAGTTGTGAGTGTCCAGCACCTGTAGCATCTTTTTTTTTTTCCGAGATGCATCGTTGGGTGCACATGTCCTAGTAGGTGGCTCCCCAAGGCTTCAGGAACTACTATGCGGTGCTCTCCATCTTGGAACCAGCCGTCCTTACTCTGTGTTGCCTGCAGTTTTTCTTTGGCCCAGTTTATGTCCGTGCTGGAATAATCCGGTTGGGGGACATCTTTCCCATCCCAGGAGGTGGCAAGCTCAAATATAGAACATCCGTTAGTGCTGGTTCCCCCGCAGCCCTTTTTGCCTCAGCGTCTGCAGCCCGGTTGCCCCGGGCTTCAAGAGAGTCCCCCTTCTCGTATCCCGGAATATGGACTACCGCCACTGCTTTTGGCAACAAAATGGCTTCTAGCAGCTGAAGTATTTCAGGCTTATGTTTGATTTTTCTACCCTCCGCCGTGATGAAACCTCTCTCTTTATAGAGAGCCCCATGTATGTGTACTGTCCCAAAGGCATAGCAACTGTCGGTGTATACAGTCGGACTCTTTCCTTAGGCCCGGTGGAGGGCTTCTGTCAATGCTACCAGTTCTGTCTTCTGGGCCGATGTCCCCTGTGGAAGACGTGTTGCCCAGATAAGCTTGCCTTGCTCATCTACTATGGCTGCTCCCACGTACCTGTGTCCATCTCTGACGAAGCTGCTCCCATCGGTGAACCAGGTCAGGTCGCTGTTTGGAAGAGGGTGGTCTTTTAGGTCTTTCTGGGCCATCTAGGTCTCGGCCAGGATTTCAAGGCAGCTATGCTCAGGCATTTCCGGCTCGGGATCTGGCAGAAGCGTGGCCAGATTCACAATGGCAGGAGTCTGGAACTCGATGTGAGGAGATCCAACAGAAGCCCCTGGTAGTGAGTCAGCCTCGCATTTGTAATCCATCATCCTGGCAGTTGCTTCAGGATCCCCTCTATGGCGTGAGGGGTGGTAATCTACAAATGCTGACCCAGGGTGAGCTTATCGGCGTCTTTGACCAGTAAGGCAGTAGCCTCGATGATTCGCAGGCAAGCCGGCCACCCTGCCACTACCGGATCTAGCTTTTTGGACAGGTACGCCACTGGTCGCCTCCAAGGTCCTAGGGCCTGCATGAGTACCCCCTTGTCTATCCCCTTTTTTCATCTATAAACAGGTGGAATTCTTTTATAAGGTCAGGGAGCGCTAGGGCTGGGGCCTCTAACATAGCTGTTCTCAAGGCTCGGAAGGCGCCCTCCATTTGCATAGTCCATTTCCACGCCTGACCTGCCTTGCATCCTTCATACAAGGGTTGAGACTTCTCTGCAAATCCTGGGATCCAGAGGCGGCAGTACCACACTGATCCCAGGAATTCTTGTACTTCTCGACATGAGGTCGGAGTGGGTATCCCTAACACAGGCTGCTTCATTGCCTCGGTTAGCCATCTTTGGCCTCCTTTTATTTTATATCCCAAATAGGTGACTTCGTCCTTGCAAATCTGGGCCTTTTTAGCACTAGCTCGGTATCCCATCTTGTCCAGCACCCTGAGTAAGTCTTTGGTGCTCTCTAAGCAGGTCTGAGGGGTTGGGGGAGCTAGTAACAGATCATATACATACTGCAGCAGGGTCACCTCTGGGTGGTTAGCACGGTACTCACCCAGGTCATCGTGAAGGGCTTCGTTGAACAAGGTGGGCGAGTTCTTCAACCCCTGGGGCAGTCTTGTCCAAGTCAGCTGCCCCTGGATTCCCCTCTCTTCGTCCTGCCACTCAAAGGCAAATCTCTTGGCTGTGCGGGGCTACGGCTAGGCTGAAAAAGGCATCCTTTAAATCTAGGACGGTGTACCAAGTCTGCGTTGGAGGAAGGGAGCTTAGTAGGGTGTAGGGGTTTGGAACCGTAGGGTGAATGTCTAGGACACACGCATTGACCTCCCTGAGGTCCTGCACAGGCTGATAATCCTTTCCACCCCGTTTCCTCACTGGCAACAAGGGCATATTCCAGGCTGACTGGCACCTCCAGAGAATCCCGGCATCTAAGAGCCTTCTAATGTGGGGCATTATTCCTACCCTAGCTTCTTGGGGCATGGGATACTATCTGACTTGGGCCGGTTCAGCCCCTGGTTTTAGCTCGATGTAGAGAGGTGGCCGATGTTTTGCCCATCCTGCTCCCCCTGTCTCAGCCCAGGCTTTGGGAAACTCTCGAAGCCAGTGGTCCATGTTTTCTTCCTGATGGACCCTCATGGGTTGATACAGCCTGTATTCATCCGCCTGAGCCAGAGTCAGGACTTGAGTGACCCGAGGGCTGCTGATAAGGTTCCCCTTAGCATCAGTTACTATTATTCCTTTTTCTTCAAAATAGATACGGGCCTTTAATTTTGTGAGTATGTCTCTTCCTAATAATGGGGTAGGGCATTCTGGAACGACCATGAAGGCATGACTCACTTGCCCTGAAATCAAGTCTAAGTTTCTCTGGGTAGTCCATCGGTAGGGCTTAGATCCAGTTTCCCCCTGCACTCAACTAGTCTTGTTAGACAGTTTTCCAGTGGTCTCAGTAATTACCGAATGTTCTGCCCCTGTGTCTACCAGGAAACTGACTGGGTTCCCCTCCACTTGTAAAGTTACCCTGGGCTCAGGAAGGGGGAGCGAGCCCCATCCTCCCTATTCATCCTCTACCTGTCCCATCAGCATGACCTTTTCGGGGGATCCGTGCCTGTGCCATCCCCCCCTCTTCTTGGGGCAGTTTCTAGCCCAGTGTCCACGCTCTTTGCAGTTAGCACATTGATCCTTCTCTAGCCTTCCTCTTCGGGATCGCTCTCTGCCTCTTGTCCCTAGCTTCCCCCCCCACCAGCAGCTAGCAGGATCTTAGCCATTTCTTTGTTCGCCCTGCGTGCCTCACCTGCCTGAAACTTTCTATCTTCCAATCTTAGTCTCTCTAACTTCTCTTCAGGCGTTTCCCTGTTATTATATACTTTTTCTGCCACTTCTAGCAAGTCCTGTAGAGTTTTCTTGCACAGCCTATCTATCTTTTGCACCTTTGACCTAATGTCTGGGGCTGCCTGATTTACAAAGGCCATCATGACGGCCACTTTACTCTCTTTTACGGTGGAATCTATCGGAGTGTACTGCTGAAAGGCTTCCATAATGCTCTCTAGGTAAGCTGCTGGAATTTCCTCAGGCCCCTGACAGACATCTCCTACCTTAGCCAAATTTGTTGGCTTTTGTGCCGCTGCCCGGAGACCGGCCATCAGAGTCTGGCGGTAGACCCGGAGACTCTCCCTACCTTCAGCCTCATTATAGTCCCAGGGCGGTCGTTCGAGTGGGAAGGTTTGGTCGATGACCTGTGGGTTGATGGTGGGTCTGCTGTCTTCCCCTGGGACCAGCTTCCATGCTTCTCCTTGAATTCTCTCTCTTTCCTCAGTTGTAAAAAGAACCTTAAGCAACTGTTGGCAGTCATCCCATGTGGGCTGGTGAGTGAAAAGGACAGAATCTGAAAGGTTAATTAAATCCCTCAGATTTTCAGAAAAAATTGTATTTTGGGATTTCCAATTGTAGAGATCACTAGTGGAGAAGGGCCAGTATTGATATGCCTGTTCTCTATCTGCCCCAGGGTGTCCTACCGCCCGTAAAGAGAGTGCCTTTATTGGCTCTGGATCTGGAGCCTGACCAGTTCGCTGCTGGGTACCATAGGCTGGGCCCTTTACTGGAAGCCCTGCAGCACCCTGGGCTGGTGGAGCCACCTCAGGCTTGTAGGGGGGGGCAAATTCCACTCCAAATCTATAAGGTCCAGATATAGATTGGAATGATTGGAATCCAGCAGGACAGGGGGTGACCCCGTGGGGGGTAATCTGGTAGGTTGTGACTTTTGCCCCTCCTTTTTCTTTGCTCCTTTTGTTACCATAATTTTGGCCTTTTCCTTAGGGACAGGCAGAATTGTCTTTAGCCATGATGGTGGATCCTGGACTAGATCCTGCCAAACTATGATATAAGGGGTCTGGTCTGGATGGCTGTGATGGCCGAAGACTACCTCCTTTACCTTTTCAATGAGCGAGGTGTCGAATGACCCTTCCCGTGGCCATCCCACCCCAAAGGTCAGCCACTCTGCCTCACAAAGGGTGATGAACTTTCCTTTCTTTATCTCCATGGAAAGATTATGTGCCCTTGCCCTCACATCCTTAAAATGTCCTACCAAGATGGACAAGGGTGTTGACCAGGTCTGTCCCATGCCTGCGGAGGGGAGGGACAGGAAGTATACCTGGAAGACCTAAGAAAACAAGTGAAATTAGTTCGTCTGATTAGGCGCTGCCATAGAGGGTGTCAACTGGCAGTCTCTTTTTCATCTATTGCCCACTGCTACTGCTTCTCACAACAATGGGCAGAAACACTTGGCCTCAGTCAGATCCTGTTTTAGCTTCCCTCGTGATTGGTTCTTACGAGCTATTCAAGGGGAAATAAAAGGTTATTAATGACAGAGGATGACACGAACATTCAACCAGGGATTCCAAATGACACAGACAAACATGAAAGATACAAACAATTACCAACCTAGTCTGGACTTCTCCCCTGACTCCCTTCTGACCGAGCCTCTAGCTCCTAGGTCAGCCATAGGGATTTCCTGGGGTTGGAGGACATCTCCTTCCGACCCCGACAGACGACCCATCAGCGCATCCAACTAGGTCCTTTGTCAGCCCTGACTACTCAGGGTACTCCAGAAAACCTAGTCTCTATTTACTCCTCCCTCAGTCCTGAATTTTGTTCAGAGGTCTGCGAGATCCCGGACAAGCTCCCAAAATGTTAGAGCGGGAAACCGTAGTACCACAGAACAAAGAGACAGGGTCACTGAGGCTGAAATCATCAAAAGGAGTTTTATTGACTAGCTCGAGCTAGGGTCCAAGTCCCAGAGCACCGGTACGGTGGCCTCTATTGGGACAAAGACCCCGGGTGCGCACTGTGGGACGGAGCCCTTTATATCCTAGGTGCATAACCTGTCCACACGCTTGCCCTTTACATTGATTGGTTGGCCCCTTGTGCCCACGCACTTGCCTTTTACATTGATTGGTTGGCCCCTTGTGCCCATGCGCTTGCCCTTTTGGTTCATCCCAAAATTTACTGCGATCAGCCCGCTCAAACCAACTTCCTAAAAACGAGCAATATACATAAGCTAAAAGAAAGCACTTAGCCTGAGGCTTCACAGCTTTTATAGTAAGTCTTCAAATCAGGTAGTAGAAGTCCTTCAACTTTACTTTTTAAAAATTACCTTGGCTCTTCTCAGTCATTTGCATTTTTATATAAATTTTATAATCAGTTTGTAATATTTTTACCAAAAAAGCCTACTAGGATTTTATTTGGAGTTGAACTGACTTTAAATCAATTTTAGGAGAATTGACATCATAGCAATATTGAGCCTGCTTAATCCATGAACATGGCATATTTCTGCAACTATTTAGATTTTTAATTTCTTTCAGCAGTTATAGTTTTCAGTATAGATGTCTTATGCATCCTTCATTAAGTTTATCCCTAAGTAGTTGATGTTTTTGATAGTTTTATTTTTTTTTCTCATCTCAAAATATTTAATTTTGTTTGAAAAGGATACATTCCCAGCTTCCCTCCCCACCACATTGCTCTGGCCCACCAGCACGACACACTCGCATGCACACACACACACAAAAGGCCGATGGGCTGCGGTCTTCTTCCGCCCTCTCCAGCTGGGAAGAAGGGATTTTTCTCTTGTCTCCTTCTCCCAACAAAGGTAAAGGAGAGAGGGGCCCACTGGAATGCCAGCTCCCAGGGGAGGACACAGAGCCCCACACACTCTTATCACATCACATGCACTTAGAAAATTAAAACCAAGTGGTGTTCTGGCATCCCCAACACCGTAAGATAGCAATATCTACCTGGAAGTCATCTTTGCCATTTTCTAGAAAAATTTATTGCATTTAATTAGCAGATGTTAAAGGGAGCTCTGGGGTGGAGCTTTGCCATGAAAACCAGAACTTCCTCAGCCCTTTGTGTTGCAGGGAGCATAGCTCCTGGGGCCCTGGGTGGAGAGCTGCCCAGCACAAAGGGGATCCCAAGCCTGCCGCCCTGCCCCAGGACAGAGAACTGTAGGAGCTGCCCGCCCAGGGCCACAGCAGCCCCCTCAGCAGGGTGACGTGTACCCAAAGTCAAGGATCACTGCTAAGTGCCTGCGCCAACCTAAGGAGCCAGATAGGCAAACCCCTTCCTTTGGCCAAGGGTGAATTACCCAGGTCCTTCACAGAGTTGCCGCTGACCTTGAAAGCTCTCTCCCTATCTAAATGAATATAAATATATATCTACATACATTTATAATATGTATATTCTTGCAACGTTCCTGCTCATTCATGATTTGTCTGTTCTGAGGTTATAGTGAGGCTGCCACGAAGAAGCTGAAGACAGGACACTTAGGAAGTGGATGTCACTTCCAAGCCCATCATGAACCCATGGAAAGCCAAGGTTAAGTCAGCTCCTCTAGCCTCCGATGCTTTTTAGATGTCAAAGATCTGAGCACAGGAGCCTCAGTCTGCGGCTGTCAGCCCCAAGATGGAGAGGGCCCAGGAGGGAGTCAGGGAGACTCCCATTTCCCTGACAGAAACTGAGCAGGCACTGACCCTTTCCTCCTGCAAGGACTCCATTCTTAGGCCAGGGGAGGAGATGACCTTACCTGAACACTTATCTTCCCTAAAATGTCCTCTATGGACATATTCTGTCCTGTCCCTGCCAGGCTCCTGACTCAAAGGGACTCTTCTGAAAGAGTCCAATAGCCACACTCTTTCCAAGTAAGCACTTTGGGAAGGAACCCAGCACCCACTGCCTGGGGTAGGGGAGAAGGGGAGGGCACCAAACAAGCAGAAGTTGGGATAGAAAGGAGAGATATCAAGCCACCATCCTACCCACTGGTGTTGGAATCTGGACACATGGACACCATCCAGAGATTAAGTGTCCATCCTTTAAAAAAATAAAAGTGAGAAAACACAAACCATATACTCTGGCCAAAGAAAATGAAGAGATTTTAAGCTCAAGGCTTTTCTACCAATAACAAAATGAGAACTGCCCTCTTGGTGAATAGCCGGACCAGAGAGGGAGTGCCCAGAAGGGCGACCTGCCCAGGGCAGGACACTAACATGCTGGATGCACCTGCCCTGTGTGGTTATAATAGAGTGAAAAGTGTGTACATGGTTTTTATAGAACTGCAAAGTAAAAGTCAGGGCCTGGAGAGAGGCATGACCTCTCTTGGCCTCAGGGACCCTTGTGAAGTCCCCCAGAGAGGTGGATGTACAGGTTCCCAGAGGGCCGTGGCATTCCCCTGGGGTACAGCCCACAGCCTAGTCTCAATATCTGTTATGAAAAGTCTTTAGAGGTCTGGCCTGGACTCTGAGCCACCACTTTAAATAAAGCCAGTGTTATGCATGACAAAGTATGCCCATCACCTCTGTCTCCTCTTCACCATGTGCTGCCTGCCCTAAGCAAATAAACACACCCATCTCAAGGGTGTTCAGCTAGCCCAAATGAACAGAGGCTTCCATGGATTTCCTCAGTTAATCTTCTGGCCAGAGCAAAAGGACGAGTCCAGACAGACACAAAGGAAAGGAGTAGCTGTGAGGCAGAGGAAACCACAGCTGTGAAAATCCCTCCATGCCATGGCCAGGCTTCTGTGTGTGGCACCTGTCTCCTGGGACCAAGATTGAAGGGACTCTAGGCCTGTGTAAATGTCCCAAAGCCTGCTATTCTCCAGGGGTCCACTGTGACCTTGGCAACCCAATGAGGTGCCCTGCTGACAGTCTCCAGGCAGCTCACACAGGAGGGATCCTGAAGCAAGAACTAGGAAGCCCTCTCTGGCCCAGGGACAGGGGACTCTGGCCTGGGCCACACTGGTGAGAAGAGCAAGAAAAAACAGGAGCTTCTCAAGAAACATGCCCCAGCTCTCATGCCCACAGTGCAAGGGGGATGCGGAGGCCGGTTTTTTAAACACCATGAGGAAGCTGCATCCTGGGTCCAGGACGTTAAAGCATCCTAGATAAGAGGGGTTTTCCTTGTAAATCTACAATCTAAGATTGGCTATTGGGTGAAAAGAAACAGCAGGCCCAGAGGCCCAGTCTAGTGGGACAAACAAGAGATTCAGGTGGCCTCCACAGGTGGCCTAGAGAGGAGGTGAAAATCCTCCCTCTGTGCTGGCAGCCAGGGCTCAGAGACCAGCCGCCTTGGGAGTCTCTCCTCCACAGGTATGAAATGCAGAGAGGGAAATCACCAGGGCCCTCTCCCTGGCCTCCAGACCTCAGAGCCATAGGGGAATAGTGGTGCAGGGGATAAGAATGGATGGGTGAACTCCTGCTGCAGGCTCCAGACTCAAACCCCAGCCCAGGCTGTGCAAAGACGCTACTCCTGTGGCCTGCCACCCATGCAGATACTAAAGGAGGAGCCAGTTTGTCCTTCTAGCTCCAAGGAAGATGGGAACTGATGTTTCTCTCAAAGACTTTCTGGAGAAGATGAGGTGCGTGACAGACACACCCCAAGTGGAAATGCGCCCTGCTACCTGAGAAGACATAAGGGTGAAAACAATTACAACTCCTTCTGTAGAGACAGCCCTTGGCAGCCCAGGCTGGAGACTGAGGAGAGTCAAGAGAAGCCTGAGTGCCCTGTGAAAGGAGGATTTGTACTCCAGAGGTCCCCTTCTGATTCAACCAGGACATCCAAGAATAGAAACTAAGGCTGATTCACCTGTCTACGGAGATTCTCTCACACTCCCCACCAGCGAGGAGCCTGGCCCTCCGGAGAAGTCGCCTCGTGCGCTGCCCGTGTTATAATGAAGCTGAGACATGAATGCTCCTGAAACAGGTGCGCCGCTACGCACCCATGACCAGTCATAAGTCTCCACGTGTGTGAGGGGTTTCAAGGAGCCCCCAGGCAGAGGTCTGAGGTGCAAGCAGTGCCCCGCCTGGGCGATGGGCACAGGTTACAAGGGCCCGTACTTGGTCTCATACTTGGTCACAATGGTCTTGCACTTGCCCACCTCCTTGCGGAGCTTGGCCACCTCCGTCTGCAGGGCTGTGTTCTCCTTCTTCAGGAAGGCCGCCCGGAAGGTGATCTGATTTTCTTTCAGGCACCGGGTGTCCCGCGACCATTTAGCAGCCACATTGTTCTTCTTGCATCTTGTCCAGTACTTTTCATCCTTCTGCTCATCGGGGACAAAGACCTTCTTGGCCTTTTTGATCATGGGCTGGGGCTTCAGGTCCTTCTCTGCAAACTTGTGCTTCCAAGGGTTGAAGCGCTCCCCACCTGGTACACTGGAGAGAACCAGGTCAGCAGGATCAGGATTGAAGTTCACATACACCTCCACACAGTTAGGGTCAATGGGACTGGGAGTCTCCCTCTCCTTTTCCAGGGAAGATTCTGTGCTGGACACAGTTTCGGAGGGCTGAAAGATGGCAGTGGAGGAGGATGGTGGGGACGCTGTAGAAGAGCTGGCAGATTCCTTTCCTTCTAGCTCAGCCACAGGAAGCAGCAGGTTCTGGGCCAGGTGGGTGGGGCTGGCAGGGATGCCATTCTCTAGAAGGAACTCGTCCAGATCTATGTACTCCAGGTGGAAAGACTCGCCGATATATGGGATGGTCTTGTCCCAGATGGGTGGCATGAGGGAGGCTGAGACGGCCATGGTGCTGGCAGCTGCTGCCTCATCCTCCTCCAGCTTTTATTTCCCCTTTTCCTTATCGAGCCTGCCTCACGCAGGGGGTTCTCCATCAGTTTCTTCAGGACCAGTGGGAAGGAGCCCGGCAGGCCCCTTTCCCCAGGTGCGTGCCTGGCCCTGGGCCTGGCCCAGCCTGCGGCTCCACAGGCGGCTTCTTTCTGCCGCACGTGTGGGACATCGTGCCCCACACCCTGCTCACGCGCTTCGCCTCCCCCGCTAGTCCCCCAGATGGGCCAGAGCAGTGCAACCCGCTGCAAATGCCAACACGGACAGCTACTGCTGTTTTTGATAGTTTTAAATGGCATTTATTTTTGGACTATTCGTTGGTAACATAAATAAAATTAATTATATTTTTAGATTATTTATTGCTAGTATAAGTTGCTAGTGCTGGATTTTTGTACATTGACTTTGTAACTTTAGGCATTTCTAAATCCACCTACTAGTTTTCTTGTAGGTTCCTTAGAATTTTACATATAACTAATTATTATCAACTAAAAATAGGGACACTTTTACTTCTTCCTTTCCAATCTCATGATTGTAATTTCTTTTCCTTATTTCACTTGTCTAAGACTTTCAGTTCAATGTTGAATAGGAGTGATGAACATGCGCATGCTTGCCTTGTTCCCAATATCAGGGTAAAAAATTCAGTCTTTCACCATTAACTATGATATTAACGGTAGGCTTTTTGTAGCTGCCCTTTACCAGATTATATTAATATAAGTTCCTTGATAATCATAGTTTGTTGCAGAGGGTTTTTAAATCATAGTTGAGTGTTGAATTTTGTCAAATGCCTTCTCCACATCAATTACAGTGATTATATGAGTTTCTTCCTTTTGTTCTGTTACTATGGCGAATTTATTTATTGAGTTTTAAATGTTGAATTAACATTGCATTTCTGAGATGAATACTAGTTGATTATGATGTATGGTCCTTGTTTTATATTGTTGGATTCTTTTTGTTGGTATTTTGTTTAATAGTATTTGCATTTTTCATGAATGATTTTGGTTCATAGACCTTTTTTTGTAGCGTCTTTGTTATGTTTTCTTTTTTTTTATTTCAGTGTATTATGGGGGAACAAATGTTAAGGTTAGGTATATTGCTCATGCCCCCTCACACCCTGTTATGTTTTCATATTACAGTTATCCTGGCCACATAAAATGAGTTTTGAGGTGTTTCCTCCTCTATTTTTTGAAATAGTTTATGTAAGATTGTTATTTCTTCTTTTTTTTAATTTCAGCATATTATGGGGGTACAGATTTTAAGGTTTCAATAAATGCCCTTTCCCACCCTCCCCCCACAAGTCTGAGTCTCCAGCATGACCATCCCCCAGATGGTGCACATCTCACTCATTATGTATGTATATACCTGCCCCCCTATCCCCCCACCTGCCCAATACCCTATTACTGTAATACCTATGTGTCTACTTAGGTGCTGCTCAGTTAATACCAGTTTGCTGATGAGTATATGTGGTGCTTGTTTTTCCATTCTTGGGATACTTAATTTAGTAGTATGGGTTCCAGCTCTAACCAGGAAAATATAAGATGTGCTATATCACTGTTGTTTCTCAGAGCTGAATAGTACTCCATGGTATACATATACCACATTTTATTAATCCATTCTTGGATTGATGGGCACTTGGGCTGTTTCCACAGCCTTGCAATTATGAATTGTGCTGCTATAAACATTCGAGTGCAGGTGTCTTTTTTGTAGAGTGTCATTGGATCTTTTGGATAGATGCCCAGTAATGGGATTGCTGGATAAAATGGTAGATTCACTTGTATCGCTTTAAGGTATCTCCATATTGCTTTCCACAGAGGTTGAACTACTTTGCAGTCCCACCAGCAGTTTAGGAGTGTTCCCCTCTCTCCGCATCCACGCCAGCATCTATTGTTTAGAGACTTTTTGATAAAGGCCATTCTCACTGGAGTTAAGTGATATCTGATTGTGGTTTTGATTTGCATTTCCCTGATGATTAGAGATGATGAGCATTTTTTTATATGTTTGTTGGCCATTCTTCTGTCTTCTTTAGAAAGGTTTCTGTTCAAGTTCTTTGCCCACTTTTTAATAGGGTTATTTGATTTTTTCTTGCTGATTTTCATGAGTTCCAAGTATATTCTAGTTATCAGCCTCTTATCAGATGGGTAGAATGCAAAAATTTTCTCCCATTCTGTAGGCTGTCTGTTTATTTTCATGACTGTTTCTTTGGCTGTGCAGAAGCTTTTTAGTTTCATCATGTCCCATTTATTTATTTTTGTTGCTGCTGTGATTGCCTTTGGGGACTTCTTCATAAATTCTTTGCCTAGGCCAATGTCTAGGAGAGTGTTTCCAACATTTTCCTCTAGATTTCTAATAGTTTCATACCTTAGGTTTAAGTCTGTTATCCAGCGTGAGTTGATTTTTCTGAAAGATGAAAGGTGTGGGTCCTGCTTTAGCCTTCTACAAGTGGCTATCCAGTTTTCCCAGCACCATTTATTGAAAAGGGATTCTTTTCCCCAGCATATGTTTTTGTCTGCTTTGTCAACGATTAGATGGTTATATGAGGATGGTTTATATCAGGATTCTCACATCTGTTCCACTGGTCAATATTCCTATTTTTGTGCCAATACCAGATTGATTTAAATACTACAGCTATGTAGTATAATTTGATATCTGGCATATTAATACCTCCCATTTTGTTTTTGTTGCCTAGAATTGTTTTTGATATTTGGGGTCTTCTTTGGTTCCATATGAAGCATAAAAAAATCTTTTCTATATATGTGAAGAATGCTGATGGGATTTTAATAGGTATTGTATTGAATCTGTAGATCGGTTTGGGTAGTATAGACATTTTAATGATGTTGAGTCTGCCAATCCACAAGCACGGAATGGATTTCCATCTGTTTACATCCTCTGCTATTTCCTTCCTCAGTGTTTCATAGTTCTCCCTGTAGAGGTCTTTTACCTCCTTGGTTAAGTATATTCCTAGGTACTTTAGTTTCTTTGTTGCTGTTGTGAAGGGAATTGAGTCTTTAATTTGGTTCTCAATTTGATTGTTGTTGGCGTATATGAATGCCTCTGATTTCTGTGTATTGATTTTGTATCCTGAGACTTTACTAAATTCATTTATCAGTTCCAGGAGTTTCTTGGTTGAATCTTTGCGGTTTTCTAAATATAATATCATATCATCAGCAAACAGTGAAAGCTTGATCTCTTCTGCCCCTATTTGGATACCTTTAATTCCACTTTCCTGTCTGATTGCTGTAGCCAGGACTTCCAGCACTATGTTGAATAGAAGTGGAGATA
>VSMD01072574.1:0-18233 GCA_008750895.1 Mirza zaza
TTCTAGTAAAAGCATGTCCTCTCAGTTCATTAACTTCTCTCCTCCAATATCTTGTATTCTACACTACCATAGACATTCCTTTGGTCAAACCCTAGACCTTGTCATTACTAACTGCAATCTTTCCATAACCTCAATTTCAAATGCCTCATTCTCCAACTACCATTCCTATCTTCAGCTCAACCCCTACATTCAACAGCCCTTTGATTCCCCCATTCTACTAACTCTACAGTTTCACTGTCCTCAGTAATCTTCATTTCCCTTCCTATCCAGCTAAAATTCCATTGCCAATTATTAACAGCCTTCTCCACAATCTTGGTTAAATTCAATCTTGATCCGCACACATACATACAGCTGAAAACAGAAAAAAACCAAAGCCTGTGAACTAGTCTTCCTTTAAATCCATCATCCCAAATGTACCTTATGCTACCATCAATGGCACTGTATGTATTAATATTTCCCTAAGTCTATGTGTACACCAGAAGACATTCTCTATGGATAATGTTCAAAAAATTCTCTCTCGTCTTCATCATCATCAATTATTCTCTCCACTGGCTTGTTCCCATCAGCATTCAAGCATTCTGTTATCTGAATCCATCATGTCCTACTGCTTTATTTCTCCTTCTCCAAGACTACTGAAAAAGTTGTCTATACTCAAGTGTCTCAAATTTCTCTCTACAAATCTCTCTGGAATTGATTCCAAGCTCTAGTGCCCATTTCATCAAAACAACTTGTCATGCCATTACCGTTCTACACATCGCTAAATTGAATGGTTAATTATCAGACCTCAACTGACACGACCAATCTATTGCATCTGACACAAATTATAACTTTTTCCTACTAGATAAAAGCCCTTTCTTAACTTGGTTCTAGGTACATCACTAACCTGGTTCCTCCTACCTTCCCGGTCACTCTTCACCTACAATGCTTCTAAATGTTGAGGGTGCTCTAAAAGCACTCAGTCATTTTTTCCATCTATATTCATTCCTCCAAGGAATTCATTCCTCTATTCTGGTCTTATGGCTTAAAATTCCACTTATATGCTGCATATTTCCATCTTTCCTGAACCCTAAACTTGTACATCTAACTACCTGCCTACCCAACACCTTCTCTAGAAGATCTAGGAGGCATCTCCCTAACTATGCCACTGAAATTCTCACCAAAATTCATTTTTCTAGCAGTCTTGCCCATTTTTCAAAATGGTAACTCCAGTCTTCCATTTGGTCAGGCCCAAATTCTTGAAGTCATCTTTCTTTTCCACTGCACATCAGCAAATCCTATTGAATCCACCTTTGAAAAACATCCAGAATTGGACCACTTCTCATGTCTATGATCTAAGCCATCATCTCTTACCTACATTACTCTAACAGCTTCCTAAAAGATCTCTTTGCTTTTACCCTTGCCTCCTATGCCAACTGTCAAAAAATCATGATCCAGAGTAATCCTTTTAAAGTATACGCCAGATTGTGTCACTCCTACTTAAATCCTGCAATGGTTTCACTTCTCAGTATGAGTAAAAGCCAAAGTCCTTAAAATAATCAATGAAGCATTGATCAATCTGTTGACTTTCTGATCTCATCTTCAATTACTCTCTAGCTCTTGTTCATTTGGCTCCAGCTACCTTGGCTCCTTGATGTTCCTAGCATATCGCAGGCATGTTCTTGATTCAGGATCCTGACACTTTTTCTTCCTTCTGCCTATAATACTTTTCCCCATAGAGTTACACAGCTCACTCCTTCAAATCTTTGCTGTCCATTTCTCAGTGAGCCTTCTCTAGCTATACCACAAAAAAAATACACTCGACTGCCTTTTTATCCCTCTTTTTTGTTTTTATTTTTCTACTCAGCTCTCCTACATGACATACTATATATGTCATATATACATTTAGTGTATATGTAAACATTTATCATATGTGTGCACATATATATATTCTTTCTATAAACATATAATCATTTTTTTCCTTCCCCAAGTAGAATGTACTTTACCACAAGGACAAAGATTTTTGTTTGTTCATTCCAGTGGCTGAACCAATGCCTAGCACATAGTAGGAACTCAAACATTTCTGCTGAATGAGAAAATGAATTTAAACAAAATAATTTTTCTATAGGTTATAACAACTTTAGAAATCTTGCAGGTTATCAATATTTTATAGTGACAGTAGTCTACTATATACTGAAAAGAAAATCACCCAAAAAAAGACTAAATATCCATGTAATAAAGATAGAGCTGTGCTAAAAAACAGGTTCACTTTAATCCCTTAAAAACTGGTCCAGGTCTTGTAAAGATTAGACAAGAGAAGAAATTAAATGACTTAAATTGCTACAAAAGCTACCATTCTGGAAATGATGACTTCCTAAGATCCGAAGATCCTTTAGCAAACTATTAAAATAAAACCCGGACACCACACATTCCAACTTAAATACTGAATGTCTTTCTATAAATTACCGAGTGAGCGAAAGACAAAGAACATAATGAATTTTCCTCCAGGGGATAAATATTTTATTATGAAATTGCCAAAACTTTATTTCTGTCAAACTACTAAAACATTTCATCTAATTTTTCAAACTATTTTAGGAACTAAGAGACTGTCAGAAACAATTTTTTTTAAGAGCTGAAGTCTTGCTATGTTACCCGGGCTGGAGTGCAGTCACTATTCATAGGTGTGATCATAGGGCACTACAGCATCAAAGCCCTGTGCTCAAGTGATTCTCCTACTTCAGCCTCCTGAGAAGCCCTGACTTCAGACACAGAAGAATAAAAATATACCAGAAGTGGTTACTAAACTTATTTACATAAAAATAGTAATAAATTATAATGCATTTAAGAAAAATGAATATTGATTCTTTATAGAACTATTATCCGTGTAAACACATTTAATTCAATTTCTATATTAGCTTCAAGAATTGGGGAAAGTTGAGTTCCTTACTTTCTTTTACAATACAAAAGATAGGCCAAGGAAAGCTCTGTGGAGAAGACAGACTCCTGGGAACAAAGATGGATATGAAGATATTTCAGATCTAATGACAAACTGTTCAAAATGGGCAAACAACGACACGTGTCATTCTTCCAGCTGAGAGGATAAAAGGAAGCGAGGCATACACGGAAAGCATTTACATTTTAAAACCAAAATTATTGCAATGCTAAATAAAACATTTTCAAAGATTGCTATTAATGATGTTTAATATTACATGAAATATTCTAACCTATGCTTACTGTAGGCTATTAGTCTCATAAAACACTTATAATAAGATGGGAGTGGTGTACAACTCTGATTTCAAAGAGTCTTAAATTCAAGACACTGAGAAGGAACTCTAACTTATTAATACTTTCTCCCCCTCCCACAGCAATTATATTAAACGTCCTTCCTAAAAAAGAAAAAAAAACAATTTTTTTTTTTTAAATAGGGAAGAACAATGTTTTTAACTAAAACAAAACAAAACCCAAAAAACCTTTTGGTTCAAATACAGATAAGAGGCTTTGGTTACACTGACAAAGCATTATTGTCAGGTGTCAGGTATAAAATAAATATTCTCAGTATATGATAGGACAAACTACTGCAACATCAATGCCACTGTCTTAAGTAATTAGTTCGCAATCCTGTGGAAGAGAAGGTTAAAAAAAAAGTTGCAGTTATTCACCACTCTTACCGATTTTACCATCGAGAAAGAGAAAATACATTTATGTAGTTCATGGAATAAGGGAATCCAGCTTTGGCTGTCATTCATTCACAAGAAATACTAAGTGCCTACAATGTACGAAGCCTTGAAGAGATAATAGGGTATTTTGAGTAAAGACATCACCCTTGACCTCAAGGAGTTTAAGATAACAAGGGAAAAAAAGATAAATCACCAAGGGGAAAAAGTGCCAGGTGCGATAAAAGCGTATCAAAAAAGCTAAAGGCATTCACCTGGGAAATTACTTGGGTTAACCCATCACAGCCAAGCACACGTTGTTCTAAGGGAAAAGGAGAGCGCGGTTTGGCCATCATTTCTATAAAGCCTGGGAGAGGACGGGGAGTATTCGACTTCATGGCGGCAAGATGCCATGACTCATTCCACAATCACCAAAAGGAAGAAAAGCCACGACTTCCCACAACCAAATACGCACATGTTACGATATAATCACGAGGGGAGCGTAGGGGGACTAGGGGGTGCTGTTAAGTTCTGAAGGTGCCTTCTTCCCTGGAAGGTTTCGCTCCAGGGTGGGAGCAGGGTAAAGGGGGAGTGCATATGATGGCATCTAGGTCCACTCTCGTATCCCCTAGCGGGGGTGGCGGGCAACAGTGGCCGAAAGCTGGTCTGCTGGAGGGGAAGCACGAGACGACCCACGCTCTCGGCGTCACCCGCGCACCCGCGGTCCCAGCTGTTCCACCCGAGCCGGCTGCCACGCGCTGCTGCCGTCTCCGCCACCTGAGGCCTAACCAAAGGCTCTCGGAGAACGTCCCTACAGTCTTTCCAACGTGGCAGATGGCGGCTAACGGCCCTACCCCTCCGGGCTACTCACGTACCTGCAGTGAACGATCCCCTTGCGGAGGGGAGCGCCGAGGCCAAATCAGTTCTTGCCTTCCCGTCTCAGCCACACAGCGTGCTCTTACGGCCACCGGCCAAAATGGCGGTGCCCAGCCGCCGCCTCGCGCGAGCCATAAGGGCCTAGTGCGCGCGCGCGACAGAGAGCGTGAGGCGGAGCCCTGAAGGTGAGCAGGGCGGGATGACAATGTCTGACGTCATTGTGCTGCGACCCTAATTCTTCGTCGTCTGGGAAGCCGGGCTGTCCTTACAAGCATAGTGGGAGTGGCGCGGAGCTGCTGGAGGTCTTGAGAACGTGAGTTGCGGCCCGCCGGGTCTGGAGTCTGTAAGTGTGTGGGCTTTTCCCCGACGTGAAGAATGGTCCTAGTATAAGCAGAGGCATTCTCCTCCCGAATCTCAGTCTCTTTTTACACTCGCCGTGTCCTCAAGGCCGATGGGTCAGGCGTGGAGCCTCAGTCTTTCTATCACGCCAGAGGTGTCAAGCAGGACAAACAGAGTCTGGTCTCCACACTGCTCGCTGTGGCGCGCTCTCTTTGGCCCCAAGTCCCTGTCATCAGTTCCTTAAGGCCAGGAACCCGGTCTTCCCCGAGCTCCGTGTTTTATCCACTTGGTGGCGTCCAGTTTCAAGTCCGGCAATTGAATTATGCCCCAACGTGGAGATGCGCTTTTTATTTATTTATTTTTTTAGATGACAGGACATTCAATTTGTAATGATGGCTAGAGATTTAATAATCCTGTCCGAGACCTCAGTTAACTTGCAGGCAAGTGGTAAATACTTTACAACTAAACCTATTCATTTATTAATTCAGGAAGTTACTTATTGAGCATTTCCGTCTGAGGCCTTTCCGAAGTTTACAGTCCACTGTCTCTGCCATTATTTAAGAGTATCAAGTGCGTATTAGAGAACAACTTGAGATCTAATGGGAGGTGTCAAGGAGATGGTATATACACAACTGCTGGATCTATTTTGCATGTATAACAATGTTCAGTAGCAATAACTGCTACAGTAGCAGTAACTGTGCTACCAAAGCAGTTTTACGTATTGTTCACTATCCAAGAAGTATTTTTTTCACGTTTGCATAGCTTTATTAACAAAAGATATGAAAGATGAAGTCAACCTTTTCAGAAAAGCCAGTTATTCACTTCTAAACTTTGAAGCCATTTTTTCTGACTTTATCTTCTATGGTAAGAGCACATGTAAATGGAACTTTTGACCGCTAATGGGGAGGTATAATTGTTCTCTGCATCATTTAATAAATATTTAAAATGAGAACCAGGACTAGGGTTGGTGGCTCACACCTGTAATGCCAGCACTTTGGGAGGCTGAGGCGGAAGGATCACTTGGGGCAAGGATTTCGAGACCAGCCATGGCGACATAGAAGCCCGTCTTTACAAAAAAAAAAAAAAAGGTTTAAAAATTAGCCTAGCATTGTGGCATGTGCCTATAGCACCAGATACTGGGGAGGCTGAGGCAGGAAGATCGCTTATGCATGGGACTTGGAGGTGCAGTGAGTTACGATCATTCTACTGTCCTTTAGCCTGGGTGACCAAGCGAGACCCTATCAATCAATCAATCAATAACATACCAATATTTCCGTATTCCTGGAATAAGAGAATTTCAATCTGACTTTTCTAGGGTTAAAAGTCATTTGAATTTTTACTCATAGAAGTATAGAACTGCATAGTATTGTAGAATTAAAAATCATCAAATCAACTTTTTTGACAGGAGAGGAAATAAAACCCAAACTTGTTCAAAGTCTAGGGTAGTTAAAGGAAGTGCTGAAGCCAAAACTTTGTTCCTGTTCTCTTTTGAGTACCATACTCTACTGCTTTGCACATCTGGTCATAATATATTTCAGAAACAAAAACTGAATTCCCAAGATTTTTTGATTATAGTGATTGAGTCATTAACTGCATTTGAGAAATAGATGATTAATATTGGGATATATGAGTGCTCCATTTTGATGTTAAATTTTTACTTTTACCTTTTGTATAAAGATGTTCAGTTTCTGGTGTAATGTGCATATTCTGTTTTCCTGCATAGAATGTTTAAAAAATGACCACACCAAACAAAACACCTCCTGGTGCTGACCCGAAGCAGTTGGAAAGGACCGGAACAGTACGGGAAATTGGGTCACAAGCTGTTTGGTCACTCTCATCTTGCAAACCAGGTAAAACAAAATGAAAAAACTATCAGTAATAGTTACTTACAGTTTTCTTGTACAGTAATCCCACCTTATCATGGGTGGTTCCAAGACCTCCAGTGGATGCCTGAAATCAAGGATAGTGCTGAACGCTATTTATACTATGTTTTTTCCTATACATATGTACCTATGATAAAGTTTAATTTATAAATTAAGTACAATAAGAAATTAATAATAAAATAGAACAATTATAATAATATACTGTAATAATAGTTATATGAATGTGGTCTCTCTCACTTTCAAAATATCTTACTGTACTATATTCACCTTTCTTGTCATGATGTGAGATATAAAATACCTCCCTGATGGGGTGAAGTGAGGTGGATGATGTAGGCGTTGTGACATAGCCTTAAGCTACTATTTAGCTTCTGACAATAGTTCAGAAGGAGGAGGAGCATCTGCTTGGAAGTTGATTCTGGATCACTGAGCCATGACACTGTTGATGATTGGATGTCAGGACCAGATGATGTCAGTGAGTAACAGGCAGATACTATATACAGCATGGATATGCTGGACAAAGGGATGTTTCATGCCCTGGGTGGGACAGAGTGGGATGGTGAAAAATTTCATCACACTACTTAGAAAAGAGAGCAATTTAAAACTTATAATTGTTTATTTCTAGAATTTTTCATTTAATATTTTCAGATCGAGGTTGACCTAAGGCAACTGAAACTGTGGAGAGTAAAACCACAGAAAGCAGATCTGCAGATAAGGGACTGCTGTACACTGGATGGATTTTAATATTCATATCTTATATTTCATGCTAAGTCTTCAAAAACAAGTGTATCTTTTATTTTACACTTTCCATCTCAATTCAGACTAGCCATATTTCAAGTGTTCAGTAGCAACATGTGGTGGCTACCATATTGAAGAGTGCAGATTTAAGAGTCATAGAGTGACTAATAGCCTCAATTTTACATTTTAATAGAGAACTATTTTCTGTCACCACTTTAAAGTATCATCACTTGCAACTTATATTACTACAGTGATGTTCTCTCTCCCTGGGGCTGAAGAATCTATCTAAAGATTTTGATCTTATAATTTCCTGATCCTACTAAAAATTCTTCAATAGGTTGGCATATTTTTCAAGATAATTTATATTCCTTAGCTTTCTGCACAAGAGTCTGTGTGATCTAGCTTCTTCAAATGTCTCTGGCTTATTTCCTGCTCCACAACAATGTTTCTCCTTAGCTTCCAAACCTAGCTAACTAGTACTTCAGAGTTAAATGCAGAAGTCACTTTCTCTGGGAAAACCTCTCTTATATGGTAGTATGTTCAATAAAGGCAGCAGATGCAAATATAAGATACAAATCTCAGACTGGGGAGGATATATTTGGATTACATGGAACAGACAGAGGGTTAATATCTATAATAGTAAAAAGTTATAAATCAATTAAAAGACTAAAGTCTATTGAAAATATAGGAAGGTATGAAATTTTATATAAAAAGAAATGTAAATAATTAATAAAACTATGATGTACAATTTTTACCTGTTAGGCTAATAAATCAATCTAAAAGATTGATTGTATTTTAGCATGAGTACAGAGCAGTGTTGTCCAATCAAACTATAATGCAAACCACATTTACAATTTAAAATGATCTGGCAGCCACATTAAAAAGGTAAAAAGAACAGGTACAATTAATTAATTTGTCTCAATATATCCAAAATATCATTAAAACATGTAATCAATATAAAAACTTATTAAATATATATTTAAATTTTTTCACAGGAAGTCTTCAAAATCTAGCATAAAACACATCAGCAAGAAAAAACTAACAATGCCATTAAAAAGTGGGCAAGTGACATGAACAGAAGTTTTTCAAAAGATAGACAAAAGGCTAGCATGTGAAAAAATGCTCAACATCACTAATCATTAATGAAATGCAAATTAAAGCCACAGTGAGATATTACTTTACTCCTGTTAGAATGGCTTTTATCAAAAAGTCCTAGATGCTGGCATGCATGCAGAGAGAAAGGAACGCTCATACACTGTTGGTGGGACTACCAATTTGTATAACCCTAAGAAAACAGTGTGGAGATTTCTCAAAGAACTAAAAGTAGACCTACCATTCAATCCAGCAGTCCCACTACTAGGTGTCTACCCGAAGAAAGTAAAAGTTATTTTGTCAAAAAGATACCTGCAAACAAATGTTTATTGCAGCACAATTTCACAATTGCAAAGAAGTGGAATCAACCCAAGTGTCCATCAGTTCATGAGTAAATTAACAAAATTTGGTGTATGTATACCATGCAATACTACTCAGCCATAAAAAAGGATGAATTAATGCGTTTTGCAGTAATTTGGAAGGAACTGGAGATCATTATCCTAAGTTAAGTATCTCAAGAATGCAAAAACAACACATATACTCTCTAATAAATTGGAACTCACCCATGGGCACACAGGTACATAGAGGGAAGTAAAAATCATTAGAAATCAAGGAGCAGAGATAGGGGAGGAGAAGAGGGACCAAAATCCACCCAATAGATACAATGAACACTATTTGAGTGATGGGCACATTTAGTATCAAAAATATCTATACCCCCTTAATGTTCTGAAATGAAAATAAATAAATAAGTGAATGAATGAATTATAGAACATCACAATTTTTATAAACCATGGAGAGGGGATTGATGTTCTCATATATTATCAGTGAGGAAGGATTTTGGAGGAGAATTTCGCAATATTTATCAAATTAAAGATTGAAATGATCCAGGATTCTATTCCTAGAAATCCATCCTCCAAAAGTAGTAACATATATTTAAAGGTAATAGACAGGTATTTATTGCAGTGTTGTTTGTAATAGCAAAACATTGGAAACAACCTAACTGTCTTACAGTGGTTTGGGTAGATAATTATGCTATTTTCAGACAGTGGTATACTTTATAGCCTTAAAAAATGTAGAAGCTGTTTATATGAGTTATTACATGAGTTAATAAATATTTGATGATTTAATATATGTAAAATGCCTAGAATGCGCCTGACACATAGTAAATGTTATATCAATGTTTGCTATTATTATTGTTAATTTATTGATACAGAATAATCTTCCAGATATATTAAGTGAAAATAAAAAATTAAAAAACGAAGTGTGGAATTATTTATATTATGTCATTGTTTGTGTAAAGAGAGGGGAAAATGTGTATATGATTGCTTGTATATACATACAGTATCTGTGAAAGAGAATGCAATAAATTGATAACATTAATTATATTTGGAGATGGGAATGAAATGGTAGGATAGTGACTTTTCACTGTGTTCTTTTCTGTATCTTCTGAATTTGACCCATAATGAATATATTACTTAGTTAACAAATAAAATGTAAATTGAATCTGTTTCTCTTAACTTTTTTTGAAAAGACTACACTTTACCATTAAATCAGGCTCATTTCTAGAATTAGTATGAGTTATTGGGGTTTTAATTAGGAATAAGCAACAGTAGTACAACTTCAGTTATCTAGAGGCTGGAAGATTTGGGATTCTGGGTAAATTTAATTTTGATTAATTCAAATTTAAATCAGAAGCACTTGGTATCAAATATATATGCCTTTTGAAAATATTTTTAAGTTGTCATTTTTCTTGTCAAAGTAAGAATGGCATATTGAACTTACTATTAAATAGAATATTTTTGATGATTTTTCAGGACATGGGGATCATTCATATTTTCAGCTCATAAAAAGTATAAGAAACTGAGTTTCAATACATACATATAATACTTTAGAATATATCCTAGAAAATGTTTTCTAAAAATGTAACCACCAAAAAAATGGACCTAATATAGGCTCTGTATGTGTAGGTCTTTCTTCTTCATGGGAACTTATTACCACTTTTGGTGTTTTTAGGATTTGGAGTGGATCAATTACGAGATGACAATCTAGAAACATATTGGCAATCAGATGGCTCCCAGCCTCATTTAGTGAACATTCAATTCAGGTAATACATTTTTGTATTTTTCAACTAGTATAGGTTATAAGTGGATAAAAAAAATCTATTTTATTTTTGTAAAAATTAAAGAAATACAGAAATTATAATGAAATATACTTAATTTTGTTTTTAAACTATAAGTTTCAGAGATTATTTTTCTGCTTAATTAGTTATTAATAGCATCTTAAGTTTACTCTGTCTTATCGTTTATGAATTTCTTATGATACCTTGCACAGTTCCTTTTATGTAGATGTTTCTCAAATATGCTTTTCAATATGATTTATTTTTAGAAGGTACTTTCAGAAAAATATATTTTGCTTGTGGCCTACTACAATGGCTTAATATATTGGAATAAGTAAACCTGAAG
Organism: Mirza zaza; assembly: GCA_008750895.1. Lineage (NCBI taxonomy): Eukaryota > Metazoa > Chordata > Mammalia > Primates > Cheirogaleidae > Mirza > Mirza zaza. Next base: position 11,017 of record VSMD01072574.1, read on the forward strand.
TGATGATGGTAATTTCCTTAGCTACAGGATATTCATATAACTCCTCAAACTTGTACTTCTATTTGGAACAAAAATTATTTTAATTTAGAAAAGAACATCTTCATTTTTTAAAATGCTTGCTTTTTTTGAGGAAAGGAAAACAGCCATACGTTTGTCAACTGATTTGAATTTATTGGCATAGATGGGATCTAGTTAACATGCTTATCTTGCTGCATTTATACTATCTGTTTTAACATTCTGTAGCATTGTATTTTTGGTCATTTGTTTTTATTGTCTTAGGGTACAAATCAGCAAACTTCACTTGCAAAACACAGATAGTAAATATTTTAGACCTTGTGAGCCATAAGGTCTCTTTTGCAGCTGCAGTACTCAGTTCTGCCCTTACAACACAATGCGTTGTATGGCAGCCATACATAATGCATAAATGACTGAATTCACCTATTCTAATTAAATTTTATCTTATAAAAGCAGAAGGTGCGCAGGATTTGACCCACAGGCCATAGTATGCTAACTCCTATTATAGTATATTAAATATGTACAGAGAAGTAACAGCAACTGACTGGTTTTTTTGAGACTTAAGATACCAGATACGTTTCTAAATGCCTTTCCTTTCATCTTATATAACCTTTATAATTATTATTATCTTTATTTTGTAGTCTCAGAAGTGGATACTTAAATAAATTAAATTACTTTCCTGAGGTCACACAGCAAGGAAGTGGCAGAATTACAGTTGGAACCCAAGTTTTCTGACTCCAGAGCCTGTGCTTTGCTTTGCTATGCTTTGCTTTTTTTTTTTTTTTTTTTAAAGAGACAGGGTTATGTTACCTAGACTGGTCTTTAAGTCCTAGTGGGCTCCAACAATCCTCCCACTTCAGCCTCCCGAGTAGCTGGGACTACAGCTTTGATCCCAGGAGGTTTGACTTCAAGGGCTGGGTTTGTAATCAGTTCTCTAAGCTTCTTCTCAACAAAAGTGTAGCTGTTCTTATAAAAGCAATAAGAAATTCAAGGCTCTTCTCACTTAACTCAGCCATTGCCTTTATTAGGGAACCCCAAAGCTTTGAGGAACACTTTTTTAAACAAGTGTTTTAGAAAAAGGGAAATTCATTAAGATTTTTGAAATAATCTCACACCACAGAAAAGTTGCAAGTACAGTAAAACTTTTTTTTCTGAATTATTTCAGAGCAAGTTATCAATATGATATCTCATTACTCTGGAATACTTTAGTATTTCATTCCTGTAAACAAAGATACTCTTGTACATAACCAGAATATACCCTTAGGAAATGAACATCAGTATATTATTACAGTTTGATTCTACATTATCATTTAGGTTGTATCAGTTGTTCCAATGAAGTTGAATCACAGGTTGAATTTAGTAGTCATTTCTGTATACTCCTTTAATCTGGAACATTTCTTCAGTATCCATCCTGGATGCTAATCCTCCGTGTTGACTTATGATTAACACCAGTCCTGGGAATGCCTCTAAGATTTCTAGTTTATCTGTTGTTCCTCATGTTAGAGCATGTAATTCCTGCCCTTAGATCAATTATCATACATATGTACTTAGCATAAACACTGCCCTTAAACAAATTCCTACACATTCTCTCTGAAGCACATATACACTTTCCCTATAGTATGTAAGTCCTGGGTCTTGGGGGTTAATAGGGCAGAGGTCTACCTGTCTGCGGCCACCCAAGCCCATGCTTCTGTCCATAAGTTCCCCAATAAAACACCCTAAACCAACAGACTGGATTTGTCTGCCTCATTCTTTGGTTTCTTGGCTCCTTCTGCATTTTGAGGTAGATTTACTTGTATGGCCCCTTTACGAAACACACCTACATATCACTCTAAGCTGGTTTCAATGACTGTTGAATAAGCTAAGTATAATTAATTAAAAGGACTTCAAATAGTGGTTCAGATCACGTGAGGCACACAGACACACTTTTGAACTCTGACTGTGCCCACCCACTAGCTTATTGACCTTAAGCCAATTATTAACCTGAGAGTTAGTGGTTTTAGTCAGTAAAATAGAGCTAATAATAGATCCTATATCACAAGATTGAAGAATAAATGAGATAATCCATATAAAGCACTACTTCTGGGTTAGACACAAAATATTCACTTGCTATTTGCTGCCATTATTTTTATTATCATAAGCATTATTACTATTTTTCCCTTTCTAACCTCATCCTGCTTATTTTGTAGGTTCCAATGACTAAGTTATCCTGAATTTTCATAATTTAGAAATAAAATTATTCTGAACAAAAACCATAATCTTTTAGGTCTGCTTTTGTTTAAGAAAAATCCTTGAGAGTAATCTTCATGATCTTTGATCTCTCCATAGTTAAAAAGACCTTTTACTTTTTGCATGGCTTTTCAAGCAAAAAGACCTTTAGTATGCCCTTCAAAATTTTCTCTTCTTTCTTTGCTTACTTTCCGTCTCCTTCCTGGCCTAGCAGAAAGAGAAAGATATCAGTTTGATATCTTTGGCCTCATTTGAAAACCTAGTAATGGTATTTATTCTGTCAGCAGATCCTGGGTGTTTAGTGTTTACATCTTGATCTGAAGAAAAGTCCTTAACTTTCCCCATTCCTTTCTGATGAATGGCATCAGCTGTAGAAGTTTGGTCCTCTCACTAAGAGCTAAAGATCCCCTGCTGTTTTTATGGGCTGACTTTTGACACAGACTACTTCTGTTTCAAGGAGCTCATTGTTATTAAGTTAGTGCCAGTTTATACTAGAATTTAACTTTAAAGCATATTTAAATAGACTTCTAAATGGTTTTTTTGGGTCAGTTTTTTAAATTGCCTAGAGTTTTTTTTGTTTGTTTCCTGATGGCCAAATAGCATATGCTCATTCTGAAAAATTATCCAGGAAATGTAGATATCATAAAGAAGAAAATAAAGATCTCCCATAGTTCTACCTCACCAAAATAGTCACTTTTAACATTTTTATATGATTCCATCTAGGTCTTTTTGTATACATACATATAGGTTTATATCCCTTTTTAAAATTTTTTATTTTCTACAACATGTGATAAATTTTAAATAGTTGTGTAGTATTTCATAAAATGGATATCTTATAATTTATTTAACCAATTCCCTATTGCTGTGGATATTTAGGTTGCTTATAATTTTTTAGTAATTTAATTACAGGAAATATTTTTCTACATCCATTTTGAGTAATTGTGTTATTATTGTCTTTTAATGCATTCTTAGAAGTTAAATTACTGGGTCAAAGATTATGTATTACTAACTGGCTGTGAAAGCACATTTTTTTCTAATCAAATGTGGGTATAATCAGTCATTTTAGTATTTCCCAATATGATGATAAAAATGCTATCTTCATGTCTCTTAATTTTAATTTCTTTGAGTATTAGAAATTGAACATCTATTCATGTTTTTTTGACACTTGCATTTTTCCGAAGTGAATTTTTTATTGTATTTTCTTTGCTTATTTCCCTAGATAATATATATTTAAAAAGTAAGAGCAAACTTTTATTTCTTACATTAAGTAATAGGTTATGCTTTCTATTTTTTAAAAAGATGTTTTTTTTCTTTGCTGGACTCAGTTTCTCACTTAGCTAGTTATTTCCAAGCATTAATATAGGAAATTAATTAACTAGTAAATAAAAGCCAGGCTTGTTTGAATAATTTCTTTGTCTAAAATACAAATGAAGAGAATGGAAATTCTTAATGCTTGTTTGCTCAGTAATGTACCTAATTTGGATTAACTGTACCATCTTTACTCACATCTGTTTCTTGACTATGTTCTACGTAAGAGATGTATATATAAGTAAAATATCTGTACCTACATTTTTAATGTTTTTCATTTTCATTATTGAAATTAAAGAAAATGAAAATTGTTGATTCAAATACTTATTTTAAGCAAACTATGATTTTTAAAATCAGAAGGTAAGAAGCTTTGGAAATAATGTTTCCAGATGATTAAGTGTATGTTGTTTTTACTTTATTGCTTTTAGAAGAAAAACAACAGTGAAGACATTATGTATTTATGCAGACTATAAATCTGACGAAAGCTATACTCCAAGCAAGATCTCGGTCAGAGTAGGAAATAATTTTCACAATCTTCAAGAAATTCGGGTATGTCTTTCAAATTTTTAAAAATATATCATCCTTTAACTCTTGCTCTTTAGAAGATAGACACAGTTGACATTAGATTAGACAGATTAAAAGGTTGATATATAAAAGGAAAATTGTTAATATTAAGAAAACATATTTCTGTAAAATATTTTTTATTTTCTTTTGAATTCTAAGTGTCTTCCTTTTTTTATCAATATTTTATTATGGAAATTTTCAGACATGCAGAAAAGGAATATACTTACCTAGATTCTTCAGTTGTTAATTTTTTGCTATATTTGCTTTATTACAATATGTCCATTTAATTTTTGTGTGCATTTTAAAATAAGTCACAAGTATCTGTACATTTCATCCCAAACACTTCGGCATAAGATGTTAGTGAAGTTATCAATATTTACTTAATGCTCTTTTTAAAAAAATTATAATTTTCTTTCTTTCTTTTCCTTTCTTTCTTTCCTTTCTTTTCTTCCTTTTCTTTCTTTCTTTCTTTCTTTCTTATTAGCGATAGGCTCTTGCTATATTGCCCAGGCTGCTCTTAAACTCCTGGCCCCAAGTGATCCTCCCATCTCAGCCTTCCTAGTAGCTAGGATTATAGGTGTGAGCTGCTGCACCCAGCAATGTCCATTTTTAAGATAAAATTTATGAAGAATTTTGTATAAATCTTAAGTATTATATGTTATTTGGTGAGTTTTGACAAAGGCATACATTTGAATAAGCCCAACTCCTACTAAGATATAGAACATATGTCTATCACCCCAGAAAATTCCCATTTATCTGTTCCTAGTCAGTCTTCATCTCTACCCTACCCTCTGGTAACTATTCTTATAATTTTATTTATTTTTTTTGTTATCATATATCAGTTTTGTCTGTTCTATCATGTTATGTAAATAGAATTATACAGGATATAAGTTTTATGTAAGGCTTCTTTCACTCGGCCTGTTTTTTTGAGATTCATCCATGTTGCATGCATCAGTATTTCATTCTTTTTTATTCCTGAGTTGTATTGCATTGTTTGAATAGACTACAATTTATTTATCATGTATGTAACTTTTTGAAGCTATTGGGATCATACTTTTGTGATTTGAATTTTACTAGCCTCCAAATATTTACATTTCAAAGATGGTTTCAATAGCTTTGAACTGTATAATTGTGTAGCTTTGGCTGTTAGCATTTTTTTTTTTTTTTTTTTTGAGACAGAGTCTCGCTTTGTTGCCCAGGCTAGAGTGAGTGCCGTGGTGTCAGCTTAGCTAACAGCAACCTCAATCTCCTGGTCTCAAGCGATCCTCCTGCCTCAGCCTCCCGAGTAGCTGGGACTACAGGCATGCGCCACCATGCCCAACTAATTTTTTCTATATATATTAGTTGGCCAATTAATTTCTTTCTATTTATAGTAGAGACGGGTCTCACTCTTGCTCAGGCTGGTTTCGAACTCCTGACCTTGAGCAATCCACCCGCCTCGGGCTCCCAGAGTGCTAGGATTACAGGCGTGAGCCACCGCGCCCGGCCAGCATTTTTTTTTTTTTATTTTAGAAAATCATTGCACCCAAATAATCATTAAAATCTGTTGGCTTTCAGAATTTGGGAAGCATTTGTGGTCTGGGAGAGACCTCCATTTAATTTGTGACCTGGACTCTTATTTGTCTTAGTGTTTATATTAAAACCAGGTCTCTACATTTATATTTCTCATCTAAGTAAATAATAAAATACTTAATAAAAAATCACATTTACTTTCATCATTTTCTCATTAAATACAGTGTTGTTCTCTTATATAATTTGCCTATATATTGACTAATAAGAATAGGTAAGGACGTTGTACACAGGTATTTTTGTTATTTTGTTCTCCTTTTAGATATTTGTCACTTTAATTATTATTAAATTGACAAATAAAAATTTTATTTTTCACATACAGCATGATGTTTTGAAATCTGCATACATTGTGGAATGGCTAAATCAAGCTAATTAACATATGCAGTCTCTCACACACAACTTTTATGTTGTGAGAACACTCCAAATCCACTCTTAGCGATCTGAAGAATATAATACATTGTTATTAATGTAATCATTATGTTCAATAGATCTCTTGAATTTATTCCCCTTATCTAACTGAAAATTTGTATCCTTTGGCCAAACTCTCACCAATCTCTCCCCCTGCCACAGCCCCTAGAAATCATCATTCTATTCCTTCTTCTATGAGTCAACTTTTTAAGATTCCATATATAAGTAAGATCATGTGGTATTTGTCTGTCTGTGCCTGATTTACTTCATTTAACATAATGCCCTCCAGGTTCATCCATGTTGCAAATAACAGGATTTCCTCTTTTTAAGGCTGAATAAGGTTCCATTGTGTATATATACCACATTTTCATTATCCATTCATTCATTGGTGGGCACTTAGGTTGATTTCCATATCCTGGCTATTGTGAATAATTTTACAATGAGCATGACAATACAGATAGCTCTTTGATGAACCGATGTCATTTCTTTTAGATATGTACCCATTTGTGAGATTGCTGGATCATACAGTAGTTCTATCTTTAATTTTTTGAGGACCCTTCATATTATTTTCCCTAATGGTTATACTAATTTATATTCCCACCAGTAGTATGCAAAGGATTCCCTTTCTCCACATTCTCACCAATACTTGTTGCTTTTGTCTTTTTGATAATATTCTAATAAGTGTGAAGTGATATCACTGTGGTTTTATTATAATTTGCATTTCCCTGATAATTAGTGATTTTGAGCAGGTTTTTTTTTTTTTTTTTTTTTTTTGAGACAGAGTCTCACTTTATTGCCCAGGCTAGAGTGAGTGCCATGGCGTCAGCCTAGCTCACAGCAACCTCAAACTCCTGGGCTCAAGCAATCCTGCTGCCTCAGCCTCCCAAGTAGCTGGGACTACAGGCACGCGCCACCATGCCCGGCTAATTTTTTCTGTATATATTAGTTGGCCAATTAATTTCTTTCTATTTATAGTAGAGATGGGGTCTCGCTCTTGCTCAGGCTGGTCTCAAACTCCTGAGCTCAAAGGATCCACCCACCTCGGCCTCCCAGAGAGCTAGGATTACAGGCTTGAGCCACGGCGCCCGGCCTTGAGCAGTTTTTAATATACCTGTTGGCCATTT